>JAJJMC010030994.1:7117774-7182172 GCA_023531435.1 Papaver californicum
AACAAATAAGTATAAGGAAATGATACTTAAAATGTATAAATTATGCACTTATCATAAATCCAAATAATTTTAATGATTATTCACCTATTCATAAGGAATATGATTTGACCAGAGATACACTATTTTAGATGATGTAGAATTTTCTTGTTTTGAAGCAGATAATGGTTTAGAGGAACGGTTTTATCCTGAGAATACTGTTTTAGTGTCCAACGATTTAGAAACAATAGTCTTATATAACAAAGATAAACTCGTAGATATTTTGAATATGAGTGAGGATACACCACCTGATTATAACCTAGAAGAAGCAATTGACTATTTTCAGGAATATGACGATCTAGAAATCAGGGAAATTATGACTAGTCTATCTAAAGACACTGAAAACTCTAAGTTTGGGGGTGACTGTCATTCTCCATGTGCTTTACCTTTAACTCTTAGAAAGGTCCCTAACTTGTGACTTGACATATGCACCTCTACCATTTTACAAGATCATCCTCAAACAATATTTCCTGAGCCTGTTGATGTCCAGAAAGAAGTTCAGTTGTTAGAAACCCATCCTCTTCTCGATGTGGTTTACCTAGGAAATAATACCAAGATTGACTTTGTTTTCCCACAAATAATTTTCTTCCAATTGTGGGAACGTTTGAATTTCAAATGTGTCAGTTATTAAGTTTTGAGACTAAGCCTAATTACTTTAAGGAATTAGAATTGACACATTTTATTAAGAATGACTACCACCTTCATTGTAGTCAACTGTGTGAGTCCAATCTGATTGAGTTTGAGGATCCACAATTATTCAGGTTAGTATTATGCTCTTTTAAGTTCTTAGTTGAGTTATTCCAGACTTTATAACCTGATCCTGTTGATCTTGCATATGAGAAAATCCAGCCCATGAAAATATTTTATTTGGACCCTTTTATAGAGCATGAACCTGAACCACAACTAGATGTAGTTGTCTTAAACAGAAAACTAGATAAGGGTATGCTCGGTTTGTTCATCTTCTTGGCATGCTGCAGTTTCTTTCTATTTTAGATAGTATTATTTTATCCAGATGTCCCACAATTGTTCCGGCTATTGCTTTATGATTTTACGAGGTGACTAATTCTTTCTTAGTCTGGTTGAAGACTTTAAACTTAACACTTCTTGGGAGGTAACCCATGTTCTTGCGACATGGTAATATCTTTCCTTAACTCCTTTCCTTCGATTGGTAACAATTTCTACTTGTTCATGCTTTTAATCATTCATCTTTAGAACATTGAGGACAATGTTAGATTTAAGTTTGGGGGTAAGGGAGAAACTTTTAAGTTGAAATATTGATAGGCACATTTTTGTGTCCGATTTAATCTCAATTTTATATATTGTTGGTAGTTAATTTTTGTACTTATTATGGTTTTTATTGCTTTTTAGGTATTTTTGGAGAATTATTAAAGGAACCTCAACTTGGATTAAGGCACCCACTTAATTTATAAAGGCACCCAAGGATTAAGGCACCAAGTTTTCAAATGAAGAATTATGGCGGGAAAGCAAAAGATGCATGAACAAAACACAGTAACAAGAGCACAAATTTGGAAAATGTGTTATTTTTGGAAAAATTGTGTTTTTGGAAAAACATTAAGTTGGGAAAGAATTGAAAAGGGAAAGATATCAATCTCTACTCTTATTAGAATCAAATCAAGGAAAGAATCGGAAGAAATCGGGAAGAAAGCTTATATTTTGGGAAAGCTTTTGTTCATGAATTCAAGGAATTTTTGGGAGTTTTTGGAGAGATTGGAAGCTTGAATTAGTATAAGTAGGCATGTATAGAAATTGGGTTGGAGGAAAAACAATTGGGAAGCTTAGAATTGCTCACAATCAGGAGAATCACGTAAACAGGAAGCTAAAAGATTTCCGCTTCTGCCAAGGAAGAACACGAAGCAGGCTACACCAGAAAACCGTCGTTCATTAAAAACAGAAACCGTACTTTATTTCAAAACGCAACAGAAAACTGTTTCTTGTTGCGTATTCATTCGAAATACCTTCTGTAACAGACTGAAGTGTTTCCAGCAACACTTATAGTCGTATCTCATCGACTGTGTGCAATCATATTCTCCTTGTAAGCAATTTTTGAGTAATAAATAATGATTTTTGAGGATTTTGCCATTACTATGAGGAGCTAAACTTCTTCTTTGAGGCTATGGAGGAAGCTACTTTTCCAACAATTATGTTGTATGTATTTAATTAATTTATGCAATTTATTTATGATTAATTGCCTTGATTGAAAATTGACTTAAAAGGTTTTTTTTTAAGCAATTGTGATTCCGTTAGATGGTGCATGCCTCGGATTAGGTCCCTAGATGCTCCATGCTTTTGTTATACAGTTGTTGTTTTGAAAATCTATTTTTGCAATGATTTACAATCAAATTAAAATGTTTTAATTGCATGATTAAAATTATTATCACTTTGAAATTGGAAAATAGTGGAATCCTAGCCTCAGTTTTCTCTCAACCTTATAAAAAATATTTGAGTTTTCATACTTTAGTTTTAGAAATTAAATTTAGAATCAATCTTCACAAGTCTGAGTAACGAATCTTTATTTACCACTTTAAAATTACATCAATTTTTGGCGCCGCCGACGCGGACTTGTTTTTAGAATTGTTTTTAGATTTTTTTTTTAGGTTAATTAGTTTAGTTAGATTTTTTTTTTAATTATTTTTACTTTGTTCTATTTTACGTTTCTTTGGGTATTTTCTTTGTATTACAGGTTTCGGATCAAGAAGAAATTGGAGCTAAAGATTATATTAATTGATTAAAGACTTGGAATTAAAAGCTAAAGCTTAAAAGAACGAAAAAGAAGACGAAGAATTTTTTCTTAAATTAGATTTTAATTAGATTTCTTTTTTCTTTTTTTTAGAAAACTGTAATAGGATTTTAATTGTTTCTGTTTTTTTTTTTTTACTATTATTTTTGGACACTTCTCTTTGGACTTTGGACTTTTTGGACTTTATTATTTTTAACCCTACGGAAGGGTAGTATTAAATATAAATTGCACAGGGAAGGACGACAATTACGATATTGTCTCGGCCCCTCGGGTTCGCACACTGATACAGGAGTCGGTGGCCCGAGTTGACTTCAACCGATTCATCGCCCGTCTGGTACGGGAGGTAAGATTCGATCAACCCACGAATCCCCTGCAAGTGGGTTTATTGTATTCCTTCGTATGCATATATGTTGAGGAACTGAAAACGGACTTACTTTTCTAGTAAAGGGCAAGAACTGGCCATACAAGATAAGGACTCGGATTTCATCACCGTTTCCTTCTTGCCCGCCTTAGGAACACGTTACCTAACGCGAACCTAATCCTTAAAATTTGACTAGAAAGAAGACCGATAGGGTATCGAGCTTATTGGAAAATCATTCAAAAGGATTGTATTGGTTGCTTTGTTATCCTAACTCGAAGTTCGAAAAGATTATTTTAAGTTGATTAGCGCCGCCTTGTAACCCAGGGAAACGTTGCCAAAGAGGCAGGGTTATCAAAGCTCCTTAGAGCTTATCCTGTTTCTCTTCGACTTAATCTAATTCGGATCGTCCTAAGAGGTTTTGCTAAAACTGTAACTAGTTGTCTTTTGAAAGAATAGAAGCTGGTCTAGAAAACAGTCTAAGTGGAGCCATCATGCTTTTTGTTTGCTAGATTCAATAGGTTTGATTTGGTTGAGTCGGCCTTGTTTGTGTATGTTTAAAACCCCTTCCTGTTAGAATTTATTTTCTTAGATTTTTGTAAATTTATTAGGAACTTTTTGTTAGAAAATGTCGAACTGGTATTATGAGGACCAATACAATGAATATCAGACTGAATTTCAAAATATACATTATCAGTACTATCAACATGGTGCGGATAGTAATCGGGACCATCATCAACCTTTTAGAGGTTATACTCATACCAGGGTGATCCCAATTACTATTCATACATACACCCGTCTTATGAACATAAAAATGAGCAAATTTCGAGATATTTGTCTTGGAGAGATACCTTAGAGAAACTGCAACCTAGCAATCATCATGAACCTATTACACCTCTACAAAAAGCCCTCAAGCTGCTAGCTGAAAGTACAAAGAAATTCGATGAGGATAGCAAGAAGAGGAGAGAAGAGTATGAGAAAATCCGATTAAGATCGAAAGAAATGGCTGCAAAGAACCAGATTGAACTAAATAATCTTATGTCCCAATATAGTGCTAACCCTGATAGTTATTCACCAGGACAAGAGGAAGAGGATAGAATTGGTAACACTACTTATTTAGACGAGGTTCAAACATCTTCATATTATTATGATGATGAGGATAGTATTGGTGAAGAACTTGAAATATACGGGCAGAGTGATCAAGAAATTGTCACTCCAGTTGTGTTTCACGATGAGAGTGTTATTTATAGTTCAAATTCAAATAATTTTAATGATTATTCACCTTCAAAAGGAAGAGGATTTGACTAGAAATACCACTGGTCTAGACAATGTAGAAATTTCTTGTTTTGAAATCAATAATGGTTTAGAGGAACGGGTTTATCCTAAGACTAGTGATTTGGAGTCTGACGACTCGAAGACAATAGTCTCTGATGAAGACGATAGACTCGTAGAGATTTTAAATATGAGTGAGGATGCACCAACAGATTATAACCTAGAAGAAGAAATTGACCATTTTCGGGAATCTGACGATCTAGAAATTAGGGAAATTGTGATTGGTCTATCTAGAGAAACCAAAAAATTCAAGTTTGGGGGTGACTATCATTCTCCATGTGCTTTACCTTTATCTCTTAGAAAGGTCCCTAACTTGGAACTTGATATATGTACCTCTACCGTTTTACAAGATAATCTTCAAACTAGATTCCCTGAGCCTGTTGATGTCCAGAAAGAAGTTCAGTTGATAGAAACCCATCCTCTGGTCGATGTGGTTTACCTAGGCAGTAGTACCAAGATTGAATTTCCCACCAAAATATTTTCATCCATATGTGGGAACGTTAGAATTCAAATGTGTCAGTTATTAAGTTTTGAGACTAAGCCTAATTATTTTAGGAGATTAGAATCGACACATTTGTTTAAAAATGACCACCTTCATAGTAGTCAACTGTATGAGTCTAATTTGATTGACTTTAAGGATCCACAATTATTCAGTTTATTATTATGTACTTCTAAGTTCTTAGTTGAGTTATTCCAGACTCTACAACCTGATTCTTTTGATCCTGTCTACGAAGAGATCCAGCCCATGAAAATATTTTATGTAGACCCTGTTATAGAGCCTGAACCTGAACCACAACTAGAAGTAGTTGTCGTAAACAGAAAACTAAATAAGGGTGTGCTCAGTTTGTTCATTTTCTTGGCTTGTTGTTGTTTCCTCTTATTTATGATAGCCCTATTTGATTCAGATGACCCACAGTTGTTCCGACTATTACTATATGATTCTATGAGGTGACTAATTATTTCTAAGTCTGGCTGAAGACTTTAAACTTAGCACTTCCTGGGAGGTAACCCATGTTCATGCGATACGGTAATATCTTTCCTTAGCTCTTTACCTTCGGTTGGTAACAGTTTCTCATTGTTCATGCTCTTAATCATTCATCTTTAGAAACATTGAGGACACTGTTTGATTTAAGTTTGGGGGTAAGGGAGAAACTTTTTAGTCGAATAATAAAGCTCTATAATTTAGAAACTTGTGAACACTTCAGGGTGACACTAACCATTCTAGGTAGATGGAAACTTAGCTCTTTTTCTATAGGAATTGGTGTACCCAGTGAAAGGGTCTATTCATAAAAGGACAAAGTACAGGTGTTAGAAATAACATGATAGTTGTCACCACATCTCGGAGTCTATCACTACCATATCACTTTCTGTTTTTACTTTTGCAAATTTATGTTTCTCTAAATGATTTGGTGGGGCCCAGCATCAAATTGTTATCGGCGTCGGGATGAAATAGAGTGTTTTGAGATCAATCCCCATTATTATGAAAAAATTAAATATATATATGAAAAAAAAAGAGAGAAGAAAAAGAAAAGAAAAAAATAATATTATTGTTAGAAATTTGTTTGGGTTCTCCCTGTCTCCGTCGCCTAAGCAAGCGTGGAATGCAGGATCCATGGGAACTCGAGTATAGACCAGTTGAATTGATATTAGTATAAAATTTAAGAACAGTGGGTGCGTATCTCAAATTCATTAGGTGTCATCCTGGTAATGACCTTCAGACAGATATGGGAAACACCGTTCACCTTAGTCAACACGTGCAACCTTCATTTTTCCATGTTCATCTTCTAAATCTTTTCATGTGATTAAACTATGATAGATTCTGAGACTTGTGGTTAAACGATTATCTGAGTAGAGCTCTGTTGTCTTATATATGAATTTTAGTATGCTTGAGTAAGCACTCGTATACAGCAATTGGACTCATATAGGGTAATGATTCCTATAGCCGAAGAATTGAGTAAGCCAACTAAATAGTTTGTTTAGTGTCTACCCTAAATTTTTCATAAGTCACTAAAATCTGGAGTAAAGGTTTTGTGGGTATACCTCCTGTAAACCCTCACGAGACTATAACTCGTCCACTAGGGACACCTAGGGGTTTAAAGACTTATTACATATGGTAAATGTAGTCGCGATTCCTGCGAAAGTGAGTTAGGATTTTTATTTTCTAGATTAGATTCGCTCGAGGACTAGCAAATAATAAGTTTGAGGGTATTTGATAGACACATTTTTGTGTCCGATTTAATCTCAATTTTATATATTGTTGGTAGTTAATTTGTGTACTTATTATGGTTTTTATTGCTTTTTAGGTATTTTTGGAGAATTGTTAAAGGCACCTCAACTTGGATTAAGGCACCCACTTAATTTATAAAGGCACCCAAGGATTAAGGCACCAAGTTTTCAAATGAAGAATTATGGTGGGAAAGCAAAAGGTGCAGGAACAAAACACGGAAACAAGAACACAAATTTGGAAAGTGTGTTATTTTTGGAAAAATTGTGTTTTTGGAAAAACATGAAGTTGGGAAAGAATTGAAAATGGAAAGATATCAATCTCTACTCTTATTAGAATCAAATCAAGGAAAGAATCGGAAGAAATCGGGAAGAAAGCTCATATTTTGGGAAAGCTTTTGTTCATGAATTCAAGGAATTTTTGGAGTTTTTGGAGAGATTGGAAGCTTGAATTAGTATAAGTAGGCATGTAGAGAAATTGGGTTGGAGGGAAAAACAATTGGGAAGCTTAGAATTGCTCACAATCAGGAGAATCACGTAAACAGGAAGCTAAAAGATTTCTGCTTCTGCCAAGGAAGAACACGAAGCAGGCTACACCAGAAAACCGTCGTTCATTAAAAACAGAAACCGTACTTTATTTCAAAATGCAACAGAAAACTGTTTCTTGTTGCGTATTCATTCGAAATACCTTCTATAACAGACTGAAGTGTTTCCAGCAACACTTATAGTCGTATCTAATCGACTGTGTGCAATCATATTCTCCTTGTAAGCAATTTTTGAGTAATAAATAATGATTTTTGAGGATTTTGCCATTACTATGAGGAGCTAAACTTCTTCTTTGAGGCTATGAAGGAAGCTACTTTTCCAACAATTATGTGGTATGTATTTAATTAATTTATGCAATTTATTTATGATTAATTTCCTTGGTTGAAAATTGATTTAAAAGGTTTTTTTTTAAGCAATTGTGATTCCGTTAGATGGTGCATGCCTCGGATTAGGTCCCTAGATGTTCCATGCTTTTGTTATACAGTTGTTGTTTTGAAAATCTTTTTGCAATGATTTAGAATCAAATTAAAATATTTTAATTGCATGATTAAAATTATTATCACTTTGAAATTGGAAAATAGTGGAATCCTAGCCTCAGTTTTCTCTCAACCTTATAAAAAATATTTGAGTTTTCATACTTTTAGTTTTAGAAATTAAATTTAGAATCAATCTTCACAAGTCTGAGTAACGAATCTTTATTTACCACTTTAAAATTACATCAAATATGAAACTCCAAAGTCTAGAAACTTGTGAACAATTCAGGATGACACTAACCATTCTAGGTAAATGGAAACTTAGCTCTTTTTCTATAGGAATGTGTGTGCCCAATTAAATGCTCTATTCATAAAAGGACAGAGTTCAGGTGTTACAAATAACATGATAATCGTCACTATATCCCAGAGTTTACCGTCGTCAGGATGAAGTAGAGTGTTTGAGATTATTTAGACTATGATTTTTCTTTAAAAAAAAATAAAAAAAATAAAAATAAAAATCGAATATTGACACTTTGATAGTAATATGTATGTGTTCTCCTTGTCTCTATCGCCTAAGCAAGCGTGGAACACAGGATCCACGAGAACAATCATGTAAGATACTAATAAGGAGCATGCGCCTGGATTCAATTTGATCTAATCATCTTGTCATTATATTTAATAATTGTTTTATTTTCAATAAATCGATCGTTGGGACCCTTGTATATACCAGTTGAGTCGATATTGACATTAGTATTTATACCAGTGGGAGTGTATCTCAATCCATTAGGATTCATCCTGGCAATGACCTTCGGACAGATATGGGAAACACCGTTCACCTTAGTCAACATGTGCAAACTTCATCATCTCCATATCCATCTTCTAAATCTTTTCATGTGATTGAACTTTGATAGATTCTGAGTATCGTGGTTGAACGACTATATAAGTAGAGCTTTGTTTTCTTATATATGAATTTTAGTACGCTGAGTGCAAACTCGTGTACATCAATTGGAATCATATAGATTAATTATTCCCATATCTGAAGAATTTAGTATGCCAACTAAATAGTTTGTTTAGTGTTTACCCTCAATCGTTCACAGGTAGCTAGGGTTTGGAGTAAAGGTTTTGTGGGTATACCTCTTTTAAACCCTCACGAGACTCTAACTCGTACGATAGGGACACCTATGGATTTAAAGGCTAGTTACACATGCTAAGTGTAACCGTGTCCTCAACGAAAGTGAGTTGTATTTTACCTTAGGTTAGTTTAGGATATATATTTTGCTCGAGGACTAGCAAAAAGGCAAGTGTGGGGGAATTTGATAAGTGCATAATTTTTATATTTTAAGTATCATTCCTGATACGTATTTGCTAGATTTTGTGTGAATTACTGAGTATTATTATTACTTTTGTAGTTTATGTGTCTTATTAGGTTACATCTCTGAAAAAAGTGAAATTGAGCTCTACAAGGAAGAATTGCTAAAGACCCAGCGGAACTCAGTCTATTCCAGGAGTTATACCCTCCATCTTGTATATAATTGAAATGTGAAGCCAACGCAAAGAGAATGAGGTCATTCCGAGTTCGTATGAAGAAGTTATGAGTAAAACCGTGAAACCAACTTGAATTTGTTATCTGTTGGGCCTTGTTGGGCCTGCACGGGAAGAGAAATAAGAGAAGCGTTTTGGGCTCGCCTTTGAAGTGAAAATTAGGGTTTTTGTTGGTTTTGAGGATGTTTAGTCTCCTAATTAGATAAGGAATCAAAAGGAAGTGGAAAAGTTTAATGAGATTAGATTTCCTGGTTGGATAAGGATCATGAGGAGGTTACCAAAGCATATATAAAAGGGAGTCTAGATACAATTTTCGAGGCTACTTCTCACAGATAGAAACTATTATTTTCTTAATCAATTTTTAATGACTTTTAAGAAGCCATGTCTAGCTAAACCCCACCACTGGGACAATGGAGGAAGACATATTTCATGAATGCATGGTAACTATTTTTGATTCTTAATGACTTTTGCATTGATTTATGATTTTTCTTAATTAGTTGTGATTTTCTTTAATGGTGTATGCTGGGACTTAAGAGCTTTTGATGCGCCATGCTTGTGATTTACAATTAATATTTTAGAAATCTACTTTTGGCAAAGAAACAGAGTCAATAAAAGAGCTATAATTGTTAAAGAATCATTGTAGAAATCATTCAGAAGTGATTTTTGTGGAATCCTGAGTTCCAATTCTTCCCAATATTATCAAAATCTTTTACTTATTTTCTAGTTTAAATCAAAATTAGGTCTAAAACGAATCTTCACAAGTCTCAGCGAAAGAACTATTTTTACCACTTTTCTAAAACTACCAAGTTTATGGCGCCGCTGCCGGGGACTTGCTTTTAGATTTTTTTTAGTTTTTTTTTAGGTTAGTTAGTTTAATTATATTTTTATTTTTATTTATTCTATTTTACGTTTTTGGGTATTTCTGGGTGTCAACATCCTCCAATTATCACATATGCAATACTTCAAATCTTCAATTGTAGAATCAAAAGTAACCTTATACGGAAAATGATGCTCCTCATAGTATATATGTGCATATCACAAAATAGGATCAGAAGTAGACATTTTAAACATGTGACAAAAAAGAAATCAACAATTTAGAGGAGCTACTGAACAAAAAAATTGAAGAGTGTAGTCAATATGCACTTTAGAATCAATATAAAACAATGAAAATGAAAACAACATAACATAACTCATATTGAAACAGTATATTGGATATGCACTTTAGATTTTTTATACAAAACTGAATGAAAAAAAAATATTATAGAAACTGATATTTAAGAGTATAGTCTATATATACTTTAGGATAATAGACAAAAAAAAACAAGAACAAGAATATTTTTCGCATTACTGAACTTCTATTAAACAATATAGCCTATATACACTTTTGGATCATGTAGAAAACAGAATAAAAAGCATTACAGAACTGATGTTGAAAGTATACTTAACATACATTGTTGGATCTGAATGAAAAAACCAAAATCAAGGCAAATCTGTTACATAAACAAAATCTTAAAATAAACAAAAGCAAACTGAAAATATGATAATCTTGCCAACTGAATCAGAAATAAACAACGAACATGCAAAACCAAACAAAAAAATAAATTGAAAAACTTATTTCAAGATCTACAAACAAAAAATCCTAAAAACGTAAATCAAAATACTCATACTGAAAAGTACAATCCTAATGAAGCATATGAACAACAAAAACTCAAAACACAGAATGCCAGAAAGAGAATCAAATGCTGCTACACTAGTTATGATAAAATCAACATCATATAATTCAGTAAAAACTAAAAACAAAATAAATGATACAAATAATTCAAAATTATAAAAGAAAAACTGAAAAAAAAAAATATCATCAAGATAAGCTAATCAAGATGATTGATCTGATTAGAAAGTAGCAGATACAAAAAAAAAAAAAAAAAAAAAATCAAAACACAAAGAAATAACAAGATTAAACATAAAACGACTAACTTTTTTGATGATCTTGAGCAGAGGAGATGAAAAATCAAACGTCCCTAGAAAATTCGCAAGAAGAAGAAGAGGAAGTTGCAAAGAAGAAAACGGAGAAGAAGATCTGAAAATCTCAGTTAAAATCTGTATTGATATATAAAAGGAAATTTTAATTTTATTTCTTTATATATCAGTTAGTTAAGGGGTAGTTTAGGTAATATATATATATTTGATATTGATAAATTCACACATGAGAGAACCAAATGATAAAAAAATAGATTTTTTTTAATTATGGACCTCCGATTAAAATGGACTTAATAGATGGACCAGCCATTAAAACAGCCCAGTAAAGATGGACCTGTCGGTAATTCCTACTAGATTAATTTCATCCAAAATCACGAATATCTTAAATAAACTCGTTTGTAGCGGAGGTGCCATCCTCCTAGTTCTTCAAAATTCTAGCAGTCACTAGAAAGTTCTTTTCTCTCCGTTGAAGGAATTACTAAAGGAAAAAAAAACAAAAATTAAACCGATCTTTTTCTGTCACTCATTTCCTCCCTCGAAACATAAGCAAGCACCTACCTGCCTCTCTAGAAAATTACGTCTCATCAGTTGAAGGAACAGAAGAAAATGTTTGGAGTTGTTTTTCCAAATCGAAGTTTTCCAATGGACATTTTGACTTTCTCCCAAATCGATACTTTTCATTGGATCCTGGATATGAACACTTTAGTTGGTAAGTTTTTTCACTTTGGTTGATTTTTAGTATTTTTCCTAAGAGTAATTTCTACTACTAATAATCTTATCTTATTGTGAGCAGGGGAGGCATATGATGATATAAGAGAGATATGTATATTCTTACTCAATGGTTTATCTTTACCACCTGCCCTAGCTGTTTACATACAATCTCCTGGTTCACCTTTTGTATTTTGTGGTGCCATTACTGTTTCTCGTCCTTCAGCTGTATTTTCTCTTTCATGGCCTCAACCTGGTGCTCGTATGCAACTTACTGCTTTAGATTCTCCTCCTCTTTCTGCCAAAATTGGTGTTTCTGTTGAAGATATTTCTTCTCTACCTTCTCTTGCTGTTGTCGCTGAGAAAAGAATTGAACACTTGGCTCTTAAAGTTGGGGAAAATCTTTTTAATTTCATGCAATCATTTTGTGGTGTTGATGGAAGTAAACTTGTGGTTCTTATGGATATTTTAGATCGATGGTTTAAGAAGTTTCAAGAACGAGCCAAGCGTGATCCTTCTTATTTGAAGGGTTTTGTACTTTGACAACATTACGAGGTATTAATTTTTACATTACTCATTTTTGTCATTAACCCTTTCAGATATTATCTCATCTCAAGTTTTTCATTTTTCTGTTGTTAAATTGTTCTTTACGAGTAAATGACAACTAAAATAAATTTGAAGAAACATATTTGCTGGTGTTTTATAATTTGTCTATTAAATGTGTTTTAGGCTATTTTGTTTACTGGAAAGTAGTGTGCTACAAGTATTGGGAATTCTTATGTGTTAAATCAAGCATTTAGTTCAAAGACATAGGTACCCATTGATTGGTTTAGTTATATATGGGACAAAAGTCTGGATTTAGTTATATGAATTATTATTATTTGAGAGGATTGTTTAAAGAGTTAATGGTGTAGTAGTTATATTTGAAGTCGCTAAACTGATGTGCCAAAACGGGTCTGAATATGAGCCTATAAGAATATAAGGGATTGTGGGAATGATTCAAAACTATCGTTATAGTAGTTGGTAGTTGTAGGAATGAGCCTATGGTGTTACAGTCAATTTTCTGCCTTCCAGATTTCATAGGCAAACTCTGTTATCCTGATGAAAGAACTATAAAGGGTTAGTTTTTCACTTAAAATTCTAAGTCCTAATGGATTTCTCCACCATTTCACATTTTTTTTGCCATATTACTATCAAAAGGTTGTGGACATTATGATTACAGAAACCATATAACAATATCTAGAGACTGAATATGCACACATAATTAGTTGGTGCAAATTCGATCTCCGCAGCTCATCATCGAAATAACTTTCCCATCTTAGCACTTATCCTTAGTTCAACTACTTCCCATCTTAGCAAGAGCACTGCTACTAGAAGACCTAACAACTCCATGTCTGAAGCATGTCAAGACCTCGTAGCTATAATGCTATATTCGGTAATCATTTAATGCTAGTCTTTTTCATGCATAGATGCTGAAAGGATCTTTTACAAACATCGAATATGGAATACAAATTCGTCACTAAATCATAGCAGTAAAGTAATTGGTGGACTCAAAGATCTGTGCGTGTGGAGTCAGGGGGTCTTGAAACCACATTTAGGCCTTCAGACAGGGACACAAAATAGGCAGGGGTCAGTAGAAGGCTTAGAATCAACATATGGTCTATGACATCCTTCTGTCGTCATCGAAGTTACGGTTAATCAGGAGATGGTGTTTAGAGAAGCAGCAAATTAAACCATCATAAGCTACACTAAGAACACCTCAAGCTTGTTATAAATTACCAGGGACATTGGAACAGCTCATAGAAACATGAGCAGAAAATGCATCTTGTAAAGATTTTATGGGAATCTGGTGACAAAAAGCGATGCATGCACAAGCATCAGCAGTTCAAGAAGGGTCTTCAAATTCTTTGTCCAATGGAGTTGAGGCCCCTGACGATATGAGATCTAAAACACCTAATGTTTCATTGCAAGAAGGTTAAGTCTTTCACAGCACACCTACAGGCCACAGGCTACAGCATACATGATTGTTGATTTCTCTAAACTTAAAAGTTAGGGAAACTAATATAGAAATATTGTTTGGAGCACCAATAGGGATCTGGCCTGTGACAATCATAATGCCTAATTAGGAATGAAATCCTGAGACTTGTGTTACCTTTTCTTTTATTCATTTCTGATAAATATTTGTTCCCTCGTCTTGTGATGTCTAAGGATGCAGCCTCTGAACTTTATGCCCCAGTGTGCAGTTAGTTGAATTGACGGTTCACTTTTAATTAATTAATTTTCTGCATTGCACTGTTGTATCGTAACAATTTACCATGGAAGTTAGCGATCCATGTACCAGAACCATGATCTAGGGGGTTTGGTTAAGGTTTGTTTAGGGGTAACATTAGAGGCTAGGACTCTAGTTTAGCGACCCGGAATCAAGGACGCTTAGGGCTTTGACCCCTAAAATTTATATTAGTATAGTTAATATTTGGATTACTACTATCATTGTTGGTACCATTATTATTTATTTATTTTTACTGTTTCTTTTATTTTTCTGTTATGGTCTTTGGAAATTTCGACATGGGTTTCAATTCTAGCCTACCCCAACTTGTTTGGGACTAAAGGCTTGGTTGTTATTGTTGTTTGCACTGTCGTAACAATGCCGTAGTGTCTTTTTGAAGGGACAGTGTGTATTGAGAGAGCTTAGTGGTGGTTTCAAATTTTAAAGTTTTAAGGTGTTCATAAACGTATGTTTTGTTTGCTTGGTCTGTGGTCTTGTCTTACTGTTATTTTCAGAGGAAAGCACAATTTTGTTTGGATTTCACACTCGAAAAATTAAAATCAATTTGAGCTGTTGTTATGGACACACTAATGCCCTTACCAAGAAAGAGTGTGTTGGTCCCTGTTGTTTGCAAATGCATGGTATTTCCAGGTTGCAAATCCATGGTGTGTTTGCATGACTATACAGCATAAGTATAAGTAAGCGCCAACATGTTAGAAATCGATTAAATTTTAGGTTTGATATTGATTGACAACGTAGGAAAATGAAGCTGAAGGCATTGCTTAATTTGAGATGTGTTTGGTTCCCAGTGAATCTTTTCCAGATCGACGAATGGTTAAAGAGTTAAGGACTGAATTTTTCATGTATTATCTTTGCTGTAGCTTGTGGTTCGTGAACAGAAGAAAGTGGAAGGAGTTGGGTTTCCACTTTCTTTTGTTACAAAAGTTTGGTGTCAATTCTTTTTACTTCAGCATGTCAAAAACCGGTTGAATTTTAGGTTTTGCTATGGATTCTTACAGCATGCTTGATTTGAGATGTTTTTGGTTCCCAATGACTATTCTCTTTAACCGTGGACTGAATTTATCATGTATTATGTTTGCTGTAGGTTGTAGTTCATGAACTAAAGAAAGGGGAAAGAGGGGGGTTTATATGGAGTATCACGTTGCAGTATGCGTTCTTGTGCTTACCCTTGCAATTAAAGTATTGGTGAAGGAATCAGTCTTACTGTTTTGACAGTTCTGCTAAAATTTAGGTGCCCTAGGCTATCGGTTATTTCAGAAACCCAATTCCAAAGAGGAATAGATTATTGTGCTTTGTTCTTGCTTTTTTGTGCATTATTGGTTCGCGCAATCTTTAGTATCTGCAGTTGGAACCGGAAGTAGGGAAAAAATCAGTAGAGATGCAGATGGACTGCTTGAAAAACTGAAATGTGAATAGATTACAATGCTTTTTGCTTTTTTTCTTCCATACGTATGTTGGGTAAATGCAAATTCACCGTGTTCACTGTACAGTGAACCTTGTACACCCTCCGGCCTTGTTTAGTTGTTTAAATAAGATCTTTTTTTAGTCCCATAATACTTGTTTAAATTGATATTTTTGTATATAAGTTTTAATATTATTCTTGTACTTTATCTTGAAAATATAAGTTTATTTTTAAATACACTAATAGTAAATAATGGTTAAAGACTTATAAAGGGTACTAATAGTAAATAATGGTTAAAACACTGGGAAAAAAATTATACATCTTTCCATTTTTTAGTGTATAAAATCATTTTTTAAATAATTAAACTGGGACAAAGAAAATATAAAATAATAGCTTTGGATAGTTAAATTCTATCAATTTAACAAATATTATTTTATAGATAAATTGATAAGTTTTTAATATATGGTTTTCCTATAATGACAAATTTTTAGATGATGTACTATTACTAGAAGAGGGAAGAATATTAATAGAAGAGAGAAGAACAGGAAAAAAAGAACTTTTATTCATTAAAGATAGTAACATATTACATAGGTTTAAGTTTTTTTTTATATATAGGCTATGAGTAGTTTTTACTCATTAAAGATGATACATATTACATAGGTTTAAGTTTTTTTTATATATATAGGCTATAAGGTAAAATCGGGTTACATATACATATGGGCCTAAGGGCATCTCCAACGGACGACCATACCAAAGAGTAAAGATTATATTTACTCTTTGGTCGTCTAAATTGAAGCGCAACGGGTGATTAAATTTGGGATTTCGACGACTATCTGTACAGTACCAGAGTACTTTTACTCTCACACATATATATAGTCGCACGCTCTTGTAAATATGCTTTAACAAAAAACGCTTCGTTGAGAAAGCGTTTTAAAACACGGACGCAGTGCCTGAAAAGCGTTTGATGAGACGCTCACAAAAAGAATGCGTATGAAGTAACGCTTCACTAGGAGAACGCTGGCAGAAGAAACGCAAGCCAAATGAGCGTCTGGTTAAAACGTTCTACTGAAATAACGTCCGTATATAATACGTTCTATTAAAAAGACGTCTGATAACAGGCGCTTTCTTAGGAGAGCGCCGGAGCACCAGAAGCTCTCCTAGGAGAGCGCCGGAGCCAGAAGCTCTCCTAGGAGAGCGCGGAGCACCAATCTTATTAACGCTTCTTTAGGTGAACGTGAAACTCAACTCACGCTTCTGTTGGTGGACGTTTCAATACTAAGCGCTATTATAAAAGGGCTTCTGGCATTCAGGCGTCTTTTAGGCACAGCGTATATCACTAAACGTCCATTAGTGTGGACGTTAAACATACGTTTGATTAAGGAAGCGTACGAGAATGCAAACGCTCATTTATAAGTGCATCTGGTTCCAGAATATGAAACGCTCTTCTAAATGTGCGTCCAACGACATACGTCCCACTACAGAAACGTCCGTGTCACCTAACGTTCTTTTAAAATAGCGTTTTATAACAGACGTCTAATTAAAACGACGTGCGATCATATTTACTCACAAAACCGTTGTGTAAAAAATGAAAAAAGAGCAAATTTTTTTACTCTTTGGTATTTGGTATACTCGTACAGTTGGAGTTGCCCTAAGATCCTACAACATTCCCTTTTGTGTGGTCCAACAGTAGTGCTTCACGTATAGTTTTTCAAATGTAGTTCTTCAAATATAGTAATCTCCTCGTGTTTCACATATAGTTCTTCAAATGCAGTCCTTCACATACAGTTATCTCCTCGATGATTACTGTGTCTAAGTCAATTGCGTTATTAGAACTTTGCCGGGAAAATTCAGAGGGACAAAACCTAAACTAAGGAAAAGATAATAATGTTAAGATAACTTAACGGGACAAAATCTTCGCGAAGGGAAAAAGATTACAATGCGATGAGTCCGGAAATATGCCTTGCCGATTACCCATACACATAATCCTTTCTATGTTTCATGGATAATTGATGAAAACCCAGTATTAACATTACTAGTTGACTTATGTTGAAATATGTTGCACTACAATCCTTGCTTTGTTATATTGATTCTGGAAGTGGTTTCGCTTAACAAACTATCGTGTTTCATTTTTTTGATTCTGATATTGCTTAGAAAAATTAATACGGTCTTCAAGTCTTCAACATTAAATATATACCTGGTGTAGTTATCGTTGTCTTGCTAAAACCTTTGTCGAGTAACAAAAACCCTATGGGAAAAACTAATCTCGATCGAAGGGACAAAGACTACAACACAACTTCACATTTTGAAATAAAATATGTCAACATCATATCCTTGGATCCTCCTCCTGATGTCGGTATCTCCACGGATACCCTTCAGGGGAGTTTTCATACAATTTCTTGATCATGTGCTTTTCGAAAGTGAATATAGGTAGTGATTAAGTAAATAAGTCTACCATATCTCCCCCCTGATTACTTTCGTGGGAGAATAGATTATTATTTCTTCATAATCAACAATTTTTATATTGCACTTCCTTTATCAGTCCTCATTATGACTTTACAAGAATAAAAAATCATTCCATTGGTTTCTTTTAAGTTTTAAGTATATGATTACATTCATTATACCATTCCAATGACGCTGCATCGGCACTGAGATATATCTATTTAACAAGTTCACTGAGGATGAAATATTTGGTCGAGTATATTGTGCTAAGTACAATAATACGTCTATTGTACTTAGATAGGGGAATTTCATCTCCCAAGACATAAACGTCATCTTCCTTTGGAAGAACTGGTCATTTACTTACATTCGGTCATGTAGTAATATTTTGTACAAAGTCATTGTTAAGTTGATAGATCAAAGACTGGAGTTAGGCTTGATCAACTTGTAGACCAAGCCTAATTTGTTTTTGTACCATACAAACTTATCATGGATAACATTATCACGACCAAACAACTGGTTCATTCTATAGGGCTATCCAACTCTGTCTTGGGGGCTTTTGCCCTTAAAATTGATAAAAGTAAAATTTATGACAGGGTTTCTTGTAAATATCTTAGACATTATGGTATTCAGGGTAATACTCGTGCTCTCATTATGAATTGTGTTATCACTCCTTCTATCTTTATAATTGTAAATGGTATTCCTGAAAGACATTTTTATAGTGGGATAGGGTTGAGACAAGGATGTCCACCCTCCCCATATATTTTTATTTTTTGGTTAAAAAATCAGCAAGCGGGGACCTTCTGTGTCCCATCTTATGTTTGCAAATAATATGTTCTTATTTGGCACTCTGGATGAAGGTACAATTCAAGCTCTTCAAAATATCTTATTTTTTTATGCCAAATTGTATGGAAAACAAGTTAACATAGAGAAATATGTTGTGTTCTTCAGTAAAGGGGTGTCCCTTTCCAAGAAAAACATTGTTGCTAAAATATTGAGAGTTAAACAAACAGGGAAATGATAAATACTTGGCGTATTAACTCTTGAAGCCTTCTCACGTAATCAATTTATTTGACTTCCTTATTTAAAAGTTTGAATCAAACTTGTTGGCTGGAAAAAAAGATTACTTAACCATGTATGTAAAACTGTCTAATCAAACATGTGTTGAGTCTTACTAGAGCATCCACAGTGGGACGACCATACCCAAAGAGTAAAGAGTAAAAAATTTGATATTTACTCCGCCTGAAACGCAACGGGTAGGGATTAAAATTTTTGATCGAGCATAAGTCTAAACTAACGCTTGTCGCGCATATACAAGCATACGTCTGTTGAAATTATGTTTTACGGGCGTACGTCTGTGAAAACTCTTGGTTGGGGCGGACGCTGGATGAACGCTCGGTGGGAGGCGCAACCCAAAAGAACGTCTGATGATAGACGCATGCTTAGCGGCACGCCCCAGCGACAGACGTGTGTTTAGCCGAACGCTTGATGGGGCGTTATCCTAGCCAAAGGCTCGGTCAATTTCTACTCATGCAGCTGATACATGTTTCAAATAAGACGGACGCTAGCTTAAGATTGGACTTCACTCATCAGGCGCTTCCCTAGCCATACGCGCGTGTCACCAGGCGTTTGTCTGGGTGAACGCCTGATGGGGCGGAGCATTTTATGTTCGTTCTCCTTTTCAGCAGACCAGACTCTCTTGAACCCTTCAACAGACAGACGCAAGAACCCTCAAGCGCCTCCCACACCACTTCTACACTTCTAGCTAAACTGAATTCTCTCTCTAAATCAAGCTTAACCTCTTTTCAAATTTGCAAAAGCTACTAAAACCGTGGTAGATTTGATACAAAGTCATCTAAGTTAGGATTATTTCAAAGCAAGGTAATAAATTCAAACTTTTATATAAATTTTAATGGATTTTATAGGTTTAGATTATGATTTATTGTAATGTTTTGTTAATTAAATTTGTATATATATGTTTAAAGATTAAACATATGATTATGAAATAGACATATTAGGTTTAACAAATTGTAAATTTGCAACTGGGTATAATTTTAGGGTTTTGAAAGTTGTAAATCGGGTATAAAAAATTGATGAGAATTAATTGATTTGAATTTAGAATTGATTAAGTTGTTGGTTAATTTGAGTTGGGTTGTGGTTAATTTTAAGTTCTTGATTAATTGATTTGATATGATTGTTTATGAATTTTGAGAATTATAATATATCATTTCAAATCAATTGATTAAAGATCAATTAATTATGTTTTGTTGCCACCCATTATGCTCAATTAAATCAATCTCTGAGAGTTTTTTTTGCAAACTTATGAATCGTCTATGAATAGATCATTTGGTTTATTGTTTAAGAGTTTGAGAGATAGATACCTTTTTGTGTAAAAATTGAAAAAACTTTTTTCTTTTTCTTTTTTTGAACATGGGTGATTATTAACACTCTTGCATGGATATAGATGTTTGCTCCTATAATATGAATGTTAGATACTGCGTAATATAAATGGATTAACCAAGCCTATTTAAGGAGAACCCTAATAGTTGGGGCGGTACACTTTTGCTTTTGAGGGCTGCAATGTATTAAAACGTCTAAAATAGGGATGTGGGGTGACCAAATCTGGTTAAAAAGTCTCATTTTCCCTTTGATTAGTATTATGTTAGTATTATTACCTTACTACTCTTCTATAATAACCTAAATCTAATATAAATCTAAGAAACTAAACCAAAGCCTAAATCAAACTCCCCTTTTTTCTTCTTATTTAGCCGTAAACTTAAACTCCATCTTTTTTCTCTTCATCGATTATTCTTCTTTATTGATTCTCAGAAAACGTCACGCTGATTTTGAAGATGAACAGGTCTAGAGTTATAAGATTGGGACGAATTGGTTTGAATCCACCATTAACTGAATATAGAAGTGGTGTAGTTGTTGATCTACAAATTCAAGATTTGGTGAATAAAAAAGTTCAATCACCAGTGATTCCAATCGAAATGTCTGCTATAAGGTAACAATCAAAAACACCCATCATTTATATTAGGTTTTGATTGAATAAATTAGCTTGATTGATGAAGTTAAGGTTAATATTTCTTTTTTATGAACTGTATACAGCTATGTCGACCACATTTCCCAACCATAAATAAGGCATTACGGTCGGGAAAAGATGAACTCCCGGATGTAGATTAATGTTACGGTTGGGAAAATATGAATCCCAACCGTAAATGGTATCCTACACCTTGTTTTTCCTAGTCGTATGTTGATCTGGATTCACCCAATAAACCTTGGTATTTATGCCATTTTTACGGTTGGGAAATCGTAACATTCTCAACTGTAAGTCTAGTTACGGTTGGGTCGTGTAGCTTGACCAAGCCGTAAATATAAATGTGAAACTTATTTTTTTTCCCAAATTTTGCTTATTTGTAACATTTTTAGGATTCAAGCAAAGTTATTGGTCAAGGACTTGAGTCGTTCTATTGACGTTGGGGGGTTGTTGAGTGTTGAAAAACAAAGAACAATTCTACAAGGGCTTAAAGAGATATCAAAACCTGACGGACGAAGGTGTATGACGAGGAGGCCTGAATGTTTATCATCATCTGGCGAGGATGTTCAAGAGAATGTTGGTCGTAGTGGATGAATGAATTATGAACTTTGTTCTACCTTAATGTTTTTATCTTTTAGATAAGACTTTGTCGTAGCGTTGTTAGTTATGGTGTTGAACCTTATTGGTACTGTTATTATGAATATGAATTTCCTAATTCAATCAACTCAGGGTCATTTACAGCTAGGAATTTACTGGAATGATCTTGGCTTGTTTTCTGTCTTTCCCGGTCTTCCTCGCCGCTTTCAGAATCTTCTTCAGCTTGTG
This sequence comes from Papaver californicum, assembly GCA_023531435.1. Taxonomy (NCBI): domain Eukaryota; kingdom Viridiplantae; phylum Streptophyta; class Magnoliopsida; order Ranunculales; family Papaveraceae; genus Papaver; species Papaver californicum. The sequence goes on from JAJJMC010030994.1 coordinate 7,139,718, forward strand.
ATGAATCGAAAACAGCTGTTGATCATCGTGAATATTTGATATTTTCTAACATAATTGTGTAGCACTCTTCATACTTAAATATTTTGTCACCATTAGCTTCTTTGAAAAGCTTCCTTACTTCTTCAATCTGTTATTTTTTTAAAAATAGTTTAGTGGACGATATACCATTCAAAACAATAATGTAGGGACAAAAATTAAACGGGTACTTACCTTTGTTTCGGGGCCCCATCCAGTATGGTGTTCACGTTCCACTTCCGCCTCTTTTGCAGAGTCAAGCGTCACTTCTTTACTTATTCCCTGAAATCGTTTCTGAATGGAGGTCCAAGTACGCCCCGGCATTGTAGGTATGTATTCTTTCATCCCACTTAAGATGTGAGACCATAATTTTTCTTATGATTGATCGGAACACTACAATCTTGAGATATTGATAAATGAATTCTACACATTGTTATATCTTCAAATGTAGTAAAATTTGGACCTCGTGGTTTTGGTGCCATAATTCTAAATTTGAAAGACAAATATATGAAAAAGAACGAAATTTTTCTCGTATACAAATGAAATAGAAATGGGTATACCAATCAACTAATTCATTTATAAGTATACCCAAAATATAGCCGTTACAACTGTAAGAAATCAACGGTAACAAATCTCAACAGTTAGAAAAGGAGGCGCTCGCTTAGAATAACGCCCCACACACAGGCGCTCGCTTAGCGGCACGCCCCACACACAGGCGTTCTCTTAGGCGCACGTCCACAACATGCGTTGTATTAGCTAGACGCCCAACACAGGTGTTAATCTAGGAGAACGCCTGATTACCAAGCGTGCTTCTGGCGTTATGCCCTGTTGGATGTGCTCTTGGGTGAACGCCTGATGAGACGGAGTTCTGGTTCACGCCTGATAAATGAAACACACATCTAGTTAAACGTCTGACACCAGACGGAGAGCCAACATCACGTCTGGCACGAGACGTATGGCTATTAACGCTCCACTATAATATGGTTTGGTCCAGTTCTGGAATCATTTTTGATCCCAAACAGTAAAAATACTGGACCAAAACCCATATTTGGTCGCCCCACTATGATTGAATTTGGACGGACTAAAGACCAAATTTGGGTTTGGTCCATGATATATTCGCACCACTGTGGGTGCTCTTACCCCATACTATATATCCACTATTTCAATGCTAAAAGAGTGATCAAGAAACTTGATAGAATTATCAGAATTTTTTACGGGACCACAGTCACAACCAAAACACTAAGAAGATTCAGTTTATAAATTGGAATATGTTTTTGGATGACAAAGAGGAGGGAGGGTTAGGCATCATATCTCTAATTCATCTTAATATAACTCAAATTGCCAAATTGATGTGGAAGTTGATGGATGATAGGAATTGCTTGTGGGGGAAATAACGGAAGACAAACATTAAGAGATATATATATATATGGGATGCCAAAGTGACCTCAAGAAGTTCTTCTACTTGGAGAGCTATTTTGAAATGCAGGGAAGACATGAAGGAGGGGTCCATGTGGTCTATCGGAAATGCGCTCAGAATTCACTTTACAAAAGATCTTTGCTTGTTAACCAACATAACCATGTTCCTGAGCTGAAATAAAATGCTTCCTTGGGCAGCTTAAATACTGTTAGTGATCTAATTTTGCAGAATCCCACTAGATTGAATGATGCTAGCTTGATAACGGACTTCTTCAAATACCAATATGTTTCCTCTAAATCCTTTTTAAAATCATTAAACATAAACCAACCTAATACCTCCTCAAACAAGGAGGATTCATTTCCCTAGAATGATTTTTGGATAAACAAGAACTTAGCTCCCAAAATTCATATTTTATATGGAGAGTGTTTAATGAAGGGTTAGTTAGTTTCAAGAATCTGGGAAGGTTTGTGAAAAGTATTAACCAAGAGTGTAATTTGTGTAATGGAGTTGTCGAAAACCTGGAACATCTGTTTCTCCATTTACCTATTGTTTCTACCACTTTCTTTGGGTCTCCAATGGGATTCAGAACAACCATATATCGGAGAATGACTATAATACATGTTGCGGTAGAGTGGCTAAAAGAAAAATGTAATTTTGAAGCGTTAAGAATGGGTAGTTGTATGCTCTGTACTATATGGAAATCTACAAGTGACAAAGTGTTTAACAAGAAAAATCCTTGTATTTCTAGTATTATGAAAGATGCTAGCTACTGGTGCAATTTTACAATCCCTTTCCTACCGGAAGAAGAACATGAAATACATACAACCATGTGTTGGAGAAAATGAATTTTAAACTAAATGGTTTTGGTCTTGGATGCTCACTCATTTCCTTGAGTGAATGAAACTCTTTAGTTTATTCCCACATTGGGTATTTTAGAGAAGGATGTCCACTTAGGGTGGAATGGAATGGGCAAACAATACATGAGCTAACTTATGTAATGAGCTAACCTATGTATTGGGCCTACGAAATTAGACATCATCCATGATATATTATCTTACAAGAAATCCTAAACCCTAACGGTTTCCAAAACCCTAAAGCTTTCTTTTCTCTATAAATACAAAACGGTTTTCAGAGTTAAAAATCATCCCAGAAGCGGCTACTATCATGTCTTCTTTTCACCATCTTCTCGCTTTGTTTTGTTCTTTTGATTGTTTATTTCCCTTTCTTGCCTGTTGCTAAGTTCAAGAGTGGGTAGTTTGTATTGTGCTAATACAAGCTATATCGGGCAGTCTTATCCTGGACACATCTTCGTACGGTGTGGTTTAGCATTGCTCTTCTCGATTATACCCACGAATTAATGTGTTAAGGACAACTTGTTGAACCTGTGATTTTGCCCTCGTAGTTGTCCGTGGTAGAGTTGTTTTCAATTCAGTTCTTTATATATATTATTATGATACATCTAACGCTGTTGTTCATTGTTGCAAGATTCCAACAATCTTAACACACTATATTTTATCTCGTAACAATGGGAAAGAACGATGTTGAAAAACCACAGAAGTTCAACGGAAAGGATTTCAAGAGATGGCAATCCAAGATGCTGTTTTTATAAAGTTTTGCCATGTTGGTGTTGCGGAGATCTGGGGAGCTTATCCATTTCGTCAAATCGATCACTTCCAATACAAAAGAGCTAAGTATCAATAACTTTAGCTTATTTGTGAATCGTTGACGTTGATATTATATTGGAAAACAAAGGATATTAATTGTGAAGTGAAACACAAAATTGAGTTTGTTCTTTTTGGTCAGCTGTAAAATTTCGAATATATCTCTTAACTTAGAAGGAATTTCAACAAATCCTTTTAATCTAATATAGTAGACATCCTGATAGTTATCCACACCAAATTTCATAATTTTTGGAGTTGTAAAAGTATATTTTAGGTATTTTACAAAACTGAGAAATGTTCCTGAAAAAATTCTGACGGGCAGAAAAATATTGTTGACTAAATTAGTTTTTCTAGCCTATCTATGAGTTTTATTTTTAAAATGGATCATGTGGGTATATTTGATATCCTCCAATATGTGGTACACAGTGTGATATATAAATTAAACACTTCTTAGTTTCGTGTTTAAACTAATATATCAAATATGTTAATCGATAAATTTGAAGTTAAGATATTTTGTCTCGCATATCTGTTTGATATCTTGCCAATAAGAAATTACTATCGTTCCAATGTGATACCATATTTTTAATATATTATATCGGATCATTGGTTTTTAGTGTATATGGTGTGCAGAATCCGTATGTTTTGTCAGGCACTCCATATGTTTTGAGTAGCGGATCATCTATATCAGTAGCTGCGGACTTGTTAATGGTATCAGTTAGGTAGAAAACTTGAAGCATTGGCTTCCAGTACAATTGCTCAAAGAGGGGTGCATCTGGTTGGGACAACACATGGAATGACAATAGAGTATAGTAAATATCCTTCATTCCAGATGCTTGTTGGGGGTATAGAGAGTGTCACTCTAGGTGATGAAAAAGCAAATTTAAGAAGGGATTTGAGATATTTTTTGGATGATGATTCTTTAGATGCAAATATACGCCAGTTTTTAAAACAACTTGGGAAGTACCTGAAGAAGAAAGAGAAGGAGATTGTTAAGGAAGTATTATCCACTGCTGAAGTTGTTTTATGCATAAATACTGGTGCAGCCGATACTTTGATATGGAGACTCGATACGTTTGATCTTGTTGTTATAGATGAAGCAGGGCAAGCTATTGAACCATCTTGTTGGATCCCAATTTTGCAAGCGAAATATTGTATACTTGCAGGGGATCAATGCCAGCTTGATCCAGTTTTTTTATCGAGAAATGCATTGGGTGGTGGACTTGGAATTTCTCTGATGGAGAGAGCATCGTATTTGCACGAAGGGATTCTTGCTACCAAGTTGACAATGCAATATCGGATGAATGACGCAATAGCTAGCTGGGTATCAAAAGAGATGTATGATGAAATGTTACGGTCTTCTCCAACTGTTTTCTCACACCTTCTTGTAGATTCTCCATTTGTCAAGACTACATGGATAACTTCATGCCCATTACTGTTGCTGGATACACGAATGCCATATGGTAGTTTGTCTGTTGGATGCGAAGAGCATCTAGACCCACCTGGCACCGGATCATTTTATAACGAAGGGGAAGCAGATATTGTCATGGAACATGTCTTGTCATTGATTTATGCTGGAGTTAGTCCAGACGAGATTGTTGTTCAATCTCCTTACGTAGCTCAAGTACAACTCTTGAGGGAAAAACTATACATCAGATGTTGAGGTTGCATCTGTGGACAGCTTTCAGGGTCGGGAGGCGCATGCAGTTATTATATCAATGATTGTGAAGAGAACTTTGAAGGCGAACCCCAACAACTCTGTAATCGGATTCAAAGACAACTCCAACGGAATTAGGGTTTCTTGGTGAACCAGTTGTGCCCATCTCAACCTGGTTTGACATCTTATTTGACTCCAAGTACTCGTGACCTTGATATCTTGTTTACTGCAGAGACACATTTCCCATGTGCTCTAGCACCTTTCGCGGGGGCTGAGACAGGAGCAGGAGTTTTCACCCAGAACATAGACACAACAAACAACCTGACGCGTGCACTGAGAGTCGGAACTATATGGATTAATTGTTTCGATGTTTTTGATGCGGCAATTCCTTTTGGTGGTTACAAGATGAGTGGGCATGGCAGAGAGAAGGGAGCTTACAGCTTTGATAACTATTCACAAGTGAAATATGTGGTTATTTCTTTGAACAACCCAGCTTAGTTATAAACTTGATAAGCGTTAGTATATCTTGCTTCTCATGTCTGTAATGTTTTGTTTTTTTTGTCTATGAAGCCATGCATGTTAACCCACCGAGGCAGGTAGAAGGTCCATCGGTAGCCATGTCTGTAGATGAAGCCATGCCTGGCTGCAATGCCCAAGTTGACGGAGTATGATGGCCAAATGGAGTTTGTTTTTCGTGTGTCATGGACAATGAATCAGCAGAAATTTTTCCATCAACTAAATCTCACACGACGGTATGAGTAAATTAATGTGCAATTCACTCCCTTCAATAATCATGCAAAGGTACTGTGTTATTTTGAGTTGTGTGAATCTCATCTTGGAGTAAGAATTGGTAAATTATGGTAAAAATTCCTATAACAATTCTTGTGTGCGATTACTGTTCACAAGCTATTTAGGTTTTACACCTTTATAATGATACTTTTCAGAACAATAACACTTTAGATGTTGGGGAACTTATGCCTCAACTGTGGGGGTATAAGATGGAAACAAGTATTTGTTTGATTTCTCAAGCAGATTTATAAAAGACCCTATAATTATATGTGTCATACCTTGTAGACCTCATTTGTGGGGGATTTGAAGGTGTGAATGAAGCGTCGACTTCTTCAGCAAATCAGTGCATATGTTTAACATGTTTTTGTTACGTGTTTTACAACCACTAACAATTTTTTGTTGTTAAAGTTTGACAGGAAACTAATATGTTGTTGAAGTGGTCTCAAGGATCAGAAAGAACCAAAATCGAATTTTGATGATATAGTTTCTGTCAAATGTGTGTTGTAAAATAGGTGTGCATGTTTCCTAGTTTATCCTGGATAATTGCAGGGTTGCTATGATCATAAGACCAGAAAATTGGGATGCTTGAGGTACATATTTGATTTTAGATATGTGATATATATACATATGGCACTAATCTTTTGAGGAAAATCTAATGATCGTACTATTATTTAGTACATGTATCTTGTATATACCTTTATATGCTTTACAACCACCTAAAAACACATGTGACTTTTACGTGAAAGGCTAAGTTGTTGTAGACAAGCATGATCTAAAGGATCATTGGAACCAGAAGAAATTCTGACGGAAATGGTCTTTGTCAAAATCGATACGTTTAATGTGTGTTGTAAATGTGCAGTGCATTCGGAGTACAAATACATTTGTGACCCCAGAAGAATTAGTGGGATGATATGATCAGAAATTTGCAGGTACATTTAAAATTCTGTATGTGCATAATACATACTGGACTGACCTCAAGAGATGTTGTAATTTCAGGCTTTGGAGATTCTTAGCCTATGTGTGTACCCTCTTAAGGAGTGTATGTCTAAGGAAGTCCTTAAAACAAACATGATGAACTTGATTTTTGAAGAAATCAAAGTTTGTGCGCTTTAATTAAAAGAATGAGAGAAAGCCGAATGGCTATTAAGATGCTTCATAGAAAAAATTCTATGTGACCGAAGCCTGTTGCCACCATTGCTGAAACTCAATTGACTATGTGACTCTAAAGTAAATGAGCAATGGAAAAGTCTAGAAAAACTCAGAGAAGGCGGATAATTCGGTAAGATAACTACTCTCTAATGAAGTGATATTTGTAGACTTAGTGAAGTCAAGAGAAAAATCAGTGGATCCTTTGACGAAAGGATAATCTAGAGAGATAGTTTGTTATTGCATCGAGGGGGATGAGAATTAAGCTCAAGAAATAAAATTTCCATGAAGGACACTCAACCTTAGTGACTGGAGATCCCAAGATCAAGGTTCAATGAGACAACTAATTTGTGGTAATTAAAGGTATGCACTATCAAGAGAATTACATTCTCTGTCCCTCCCTATGGTGCATTGTTGTGATAGTGTGACTGCATGTGAAGGATGAATTTTAAGAAGTCTTAATGAGTTCTATAGTTTCAATTTTATATTGAAATGGGGTGTAGCAGTGACACTCTTGATAGAACTTACCTATCTGAATAAGGAAGTGGGCCGCTTCCTACAAGAATTTGAGCGAATTCTTTAGAGCATTCTGAGAAACGGGATACATCCAGGGCCAAAATGGACACAACGACACGAACTTAGCAACGCCAGGAGGATATCATGCGTGGTTGTTATCGCAAATTATATCAAACGCTAGCAGTTCAAGACATCGCGTTCACTGTCTCTAGCAAGTAGTTTCGGTAACTTCTCACTAAGTAAAGGTTCAAGACCTGATGGACAACTTTGCCTATATGGTATTTTCCGCATTCTGATTTTTTCGTTTCAACCGATATTTCATTCATGTGGGGGATTGTTGGAGAAAATAAGTTTTAAACTAAATGGTTTTGGTCTTAGATGCTCACTCATTCCCTTGAGTGAATGAAACTCTTTAGTTTATTCCCACATTGGGTATTCTAGAGAAGGATGTCCACTTAGGGTGGAATGGGATGGGAAAACAATACATGAGCTAACTTATGTAATGAGCTAACCTATGTATTGGGCCTACGAATTAGACATCATCCATGATCTATTGTCTTACAAGAAATCCTAAACCCTAAACGTTTCCAAAACCCTAAAGGTTTCTTTTCTCTATAAATACAAAACGGTTTTCAAAGTTAAAAATCATCCCAGAAGCGGCTACTATCCTATCTTCTTTTCACCATCTTCTCGCTTTGTTTTGTGCTTTTGATTGTTTATTTCCCTTCCTTCCCTGTTTCTAAGTTCAAGAGTGGGTAGTTTGTATTGTGCTAATACAAGCTATATCGGGCAGTCTTATCCTGGACACATCTTCGCACGTTGGGGTAGCATTGCTCTTCTCGAGTATACCCACGAACTAATGTGTTAAGGACAATTTGTTGAACCTGTGATTCTGCCCTCGTAGTTGTCCATGGTAGAATTGTTTTCAATTCAGTCTTTATATATATTATTCTGATACATCTAACGTTGTTGTTCATTGTTGCAAGATTCCAACACCATGCAGAAAAAAATGGTCTAAGTAGGATCCACCTGAAGCCAACTGGACAAAACTCAATGTGGATGCAGCGTACAAAGATCATTATGCAGGATGGGTTGTTGTGGCTTGTGACTCTCAAGCAAGTCTTAAGGGCAGCAAGACTAATAATGATGTTGTGGATAGTCTCTGGGAAGCAGAAACTAGGGTTGTTCTTTTGAAAACTGAATTTGTTGTTCTAATTGGTTTGGAATGAGTTATTATTGACAGTGATGCTGAAAGGATTTTGCATTTGCTTAAATTTGATATCCATGCGATCTATTCACCTTTTTCATCCAAATCAGAGTGGTAGTGAGGAAGACTGATGTTAGATTTGAATTCAACAAAAGAGATGGGAATTCGGTGGACCATACTCTGCCGAAATATGCCTTATCAAACCATTCCAAAAGTTGGTGATATACCCAAATCAGGTTTTTAAGAAACAATAGCTACTACATGCTTCAGATTTTTAAGGAAACTTGGTTTATTAACACCGAAATTTGGAGTCATTTTTGTTTGTTGAAACCAAAATTGGAGGTTACTTTGGAGGCATATTTCGGCAGAGTATTGGAATGGCACCTCAAATCGAGATAACAACAAAATCAAGCAAAATCAACACAAAAACAAATAAAATTACCTAACAACTTCCCTGCAACAAATGAAGAACATATAAATAGAATAGTTATGATTGGATTGGATCATAAAAGTGAAATCAATTTTTGGTTATTCTGTTTTGTGGAATGGATGACTCGAAACCTAAAACCAAACCTCTAAATCTGAAATAGAAATAAAAACTGACGAGTTTCGATGGAAAACGAAGATGAAAAAAAACAAGAAGAACTTGAATCTTCAAACTTTAATTCGAGTTCCAAATTTTCATGATTCATTTAGATTTAGATTTTAATTTTAATTTTTCGATTCTGAGGTTGAGGGTGACGTAGAAGAGAGTGAAAAAATTGGATTTAAACCCTGCTAAACCGTCAATGACCAAACATCAAATATTAGGGAGGATATTAGTGAAATTCCAAAAAATGATTTCCATCTTCGCACACCAAAAGTGAAGGTATTTATATGATAAACATTAACTGTATGTTAGGACTTATGACTTGTAGAGGACTCTCGAAAAGGCAGATAAAGCGTAGACAAAACGACATGTTTACACAGCCAATTATTATAATTCGTTCATATTGTCCTTCCTGGGGTCACATACCAAGTGTTTTAGCATTAAGTGTTTTAGATCGTTTATTGATAATTTGTATGCATCGGTCAACCATAGACTCCCTCGGTCCATATTGTTTGCCTACGTTTAAAGTGTCAAAAAATATGGAGATAAAGAACTAAATTACTATTATATATCATTATTTTTGAGATTTTTATTTCCAAACACATATTTTTGAAAATCATGAAAGTAAAAATTTAAATTTAAACATTCAAAAATTAAAAGAATCTTGTGTAATTGTTCATTACTTTAGGACGACAGAAAATAATATTTAAAACCTATAAAATAGAACAGAGGAAGTATTGTGCATTAACATAAAAAATTACTACGGTATAGGATGTTCTAAATAAAGTATAAAATAATTATACGTCGACAAAAAATTTTCCTAGATTTTATTTTGTGTGAGAATCCAATGGTGGTCTCTAAATGACTATCATGATAGTAATGAGTCAGTGCGGGCCTACCATTTGTCTCATACGGGATAAAACCCGAGAGAAACTCCACAATGTATATAGCATTTTTTAAAGAGAAACTCCACAATGTATATAGCATTTTTTAAAGATATATGGAAGAGGAAATTTGATCCTTGTAATATGGTAAGTGTCAAGAATATTAGGAAAAAAAACATGAGGGGGATCTAAAATATCATTAATTTAAAGAAAAATAACATAAAAATATAGGCAGGACATTCTCAAAGGAAAGCATAAACTATTATTATTTTATTTTATTTTTATTAAAAAAACACAAAAATTATAATAAATGAAGATTACAAAAAAAACACATATTACTAAAAGTGACTTGGTGAACAAGAGAACAAGGCCTGACAATAAAGGTACTTTAGGCGATAACGAGATGCCAGAATTATTCAAAGTGGATGTACATATGAATGAAAATGCTAAAGAAGTTAAAAAGTACCCTAACGAGTCAGCTGGCGACACGAACTAAATAAACAAAAAATAGAAACTGCAGCTGACAGGAAATGTTTTTTGCACTCATTATTTACAAGATGATTTTTTATTTTTTGGCTCTATGTATCAAGCAGTAAACTACAAGTCGTAATCGACGAAAGTCAAGCAAGAAGCTAACCCTAGTCAACCTTCGTCAAATCCAAATTTCCATTCAATTTCTCTTCAATCTCTGTTTCTCCTCATTTTTCCCATCTCTATATGTAGTTTTAATAGTTGTTTTCCTCTTGAAATATAACCTGTTTTCTTCTTTTGAACCCTAATTTCATCCTTATCCCCTTGTTATCTTTTGTTTAATTTTATCTTATCCCTTCTTTTGATGTAATCGAATCTTATAATTTATTGGTTTTCTTCTCCTGCTTATGTTGTTTGATTCTGATTTAATGTATACAACTTTTAATTTACATTTTGTTTCTTTTGTTGTCTTTTACAGAGTTATGCAACATTAAAGCCTTGTTATCCGCATCAATGGTTGCAACAATGTCTCTCATCTTCAGTTGCCTTAAATTTCATTAGTTACAAGTCTGTTGGCTTATCCTTTATGCAGTGGTGCATCCTTTTTATCCTATAACAAGATTACTATCCATAATTGATACATGTTACTTCAAGAATGGTTATGTAACCTTTCAACCTTGCCATCACTCATTCAATTCACTTACATCAATACCTCTACTCAAATTCAATTATTCACCTTCTCTTTTTTCAATACTGTTTAACACATATCATCGATTAATTATCCCCATCAATATGTCTCTACGCTATACTTATTTTATAAATACCTTTTCAAATATCAATATTCAATTATACTTTAGCTTTATCTATTTGTGCTTTTCATATTGTTGTCTTTTAATATCTGATAATATTGACTCAATCTCTCAACATATGTAAGATATCAATCTAAAAGATCATCCCGAAAGAGCTATAGTTGTTACCCACTCTACTACAGCTCTAACTCAAGGTATTCAAGACTGGAAAAATTTTCTAGCTAGTAAACTCTTTGCTCCAGGAATAATGTTGTGGCAAAATATTGAAAAAGATGCAAGGTTTATTTGGCCTCATCTAAAACGTAATAATCAGTGAAAAATTATGGTGAGATCACTTGAACCTAATATATTTGTTATTCGTTTTTTTTTTTCAATTGAATACAAAGAGGCTACTTGTTTGGAGGTGCTTGGAACTTAGATGGATATCTTTTTGTTATTAGAGATTGACATCCCTCTTTTCCACATCAAAAACTAAACTTTAACACATCACCTTTCTGGATTTAGTACAAATATCTTCTTCCTGAATTCACTTATCCAGAAATTTTTAGCCTTTTAGGAAACATTGTAGGATAAACAATTGTAGTTGAACCTGATGGTGTTCATCCCTCCACTTCAATAAATTTTGAGCTTTAGTAATAATGAATGTAACTATCCCTATGATTAAAGGTATTCATGCTGCTAATGTTGCAGGAGTTTCAAGATGGGTAGGTTTCTTTTTTTTAAAGCAACCTTACAAGCTATGTGATGAGTGTAAAGTCCCTGTCCATGATTCTAGACTTTGTATTGATCGTAAGACGAGAAGAATAAACATGGAAAGAACATTAAGATATTTTGGTCCTGCTTTTGAGCCAGTTTTATTACCAGAAGGAAGTTCTTAAGAATTTGCTAATTTGTATATACAACATGGTCATTAAAGAAGATTTTACTTAAGGGAACCAATCTCATCTCAGCCGGGGCCTTTAGATGGTATGCAATTGTCTTACTTTACTGCTACAGACTCATAATTTGATTCCTCTATTGCACCAGCTGACAGAGCAATACCTTATCCTCATACTGCTCTTGTCCATGCAATTTCTAGTTCTAACTGGCGTACCTTCACATGTCGTAAAAGAACCAACAACATGAATGCAGTTGTCCTCAATGATGATGAATTGGATCAAACTTCTCCTAATAATCATGCTTCTACAATTCATCAACAATCTGAAATTGAGCAAGCTTTGAGAAGCCAATTACCTGTTGATATCCAACATATTGAAAATTTCTCTACTGCTACTATAGGGGGTAATAGATATTAGGAAGCCCATATCAATGTTAATTTTGAGCCAACTGTTTAGGACATTGTTGTAAGGAATCGATTTCTTAATCGTAATCTCACTGATGATGGACAACATGTAATTTCTATCACGTTTGTTCTTGCTTTAAGCTGCTATACCATTTTACTTATCATGGAAATTATCTCTTGGAATTGTCAGGGTTTTGGAAACCCCTCAACTCGTGATTATTTATAATTTTGTATTAACAAATATAACCCTGATATTTTATTTTTATCTGAAACCAAAACTCTAGATTCTAGAATGTATTTTTAACTTCAACAATTTAAATATCCTCATTACTGGTATGCTTCCCATATTGGGATGTCTGGTAGTATTTCTATAGCTTGGAAACTTGGTGTTGACCTTGAAATCACGCATACTACAAGGCATAACATTCATGCTATTTTGCATACCCACACTCAACATCCAGATATCCTTTTAAGTTGTATGTATGATGCTCATGATCATGTCGAAAATCAAGAACAACAACAGTATTTATTAGATATGCATCATCATGTTAATCTACCTTGGGTCTTGATAGGTGATCTCAATTTTACTATGAAAGATTTAGAAATACTAAGTTCTCATAATACCCATCATACTCACTCCATATCAATTAGACCTATTATACAACAATTATGATTGATTGATTTAGGTTTTTCTGGATCTTTTACAACATGGTCTAATCATAGATCCAACAATGATATACTGATGTTCGATTAGATAGAGCTCTAGTCAACACTTTATGGTAAATAACTACTCCTCAGAAGATAACAATACACTTCTTCAGATTTCATATGAGTAGGAAATTAGAGATGTTGTTTTCCAGATCATACCTTGGGATTCTCTGGGACCGATTCCAATATGCTTTCTTCCAACAATGTTGGTCCATTGTAGGTAATGAAGTTTTTTCTGTGGTTCATCATTTTTTTACTCATAAATTTATGCTTAGAGTCATAAATCGTACATTTCAAGTTCTTATACCCAAAATATTACACCAAAAACTCCCAATGATTACAGACCTATTAGTTTGTGCAATGTTAGTTATAAGATAATTTTAACTCATCTCCAACAGACTCAAACCATTACTTACTAATCTCATTTCCGCTACTTAATGTGATTATGTTCCAGGTAGACATATTCAAAACAATGTCATTATTTCCCATGAACTTATTCATTCTATAAAGAATAAAAGAAAAGGAAAAGCAGCTTATATTGGCCTAAAACTTAATATGTCAAAGGCTTTCGACATACTAAAATGGGATTTTCTTTTTGACATTCTTTTGCAGCTTGGATTTCATCAGGATTGGATTCAACTTTTCAATCAATATATTACAACAACCAGCATATCTCTCCTCATCAATGGTAGCCCTTCAACTTATTTCAATCCATCCCGAGGAATTCGACAAGGTGACTCATTATCACTGTAGATGGTGAGTTTTTGACAAGGGCTAGAGTTATAAAATTGCCCTCTACTAAGCAACAAGAACGTATTTGTGCATATTTATACACACATGTTTAATATAGAATATTGTGCTTCTATTTATATTCCGCAAGCGCATTGAGAACAAAGATTCCACCTAAGTATTCTAAATTGGCCTTGCAGCCTCTTCAATACTCGTATTATCCATGTTATATCAAACTAGTCTCAAGTCGCATAAATTCCACGACTGAATTCCTTGAACTTGTATCGAATGAGCATTGATGTTCTAGCAACATATATTAAACTCGGGAATAGCTAATGCTTAAACCCTGAAATACATTATAGCTTATTCTACATTCGCAACGAATGCACCTCAAATTGCTCTTCTGAGCCTAAATATGCTACTTTAGCACTTTGCTTAAATATAAGCGACAAATAATACGCCATTCCCTCTAATGCGCCACAATGTCATAAAAGATGCATTGAACCTCTCTTAGGCTAACCCTAGCCTTTCCTCATATTAACGCCAAGATAGCACTAGTCATTCGGCTTAGCATCGCATTGGCACTAGTTAACCACAATAACGCTAAAAACGCTAACTTTCGTGACACTAAACCCTAGCACCTGAGAGGTGCTAACTAACCAAAAATGGTCTTAGCTAGTAAATCTTATCCTAATAAGGCCTTATCCTACGTATGGTCAGCTTGGTACCTAAACTTTACCACTAAAGTGCTAACCCTAATTTTAGTAACAAAAGCAAAGCTCTTGAGGCTAGCGCCCTTGAGGCTAACGCCCTTGAGGATAGCGCCCATGGATAACGCCCTTGCGCTAACTCCCTTGGTGGCTAACCCCTTTGATAACGCTTGTGGCTAACGTCCTTAGAAAACGCCCTTGCGGCTAACCCCTTTGCAAACGCCCATGTCCAACGCCCTTGAGGCTAGCGTCCTTGGGCCTAACACTCTTGGTGGATAACTCCCTTGTGCTAACACCATTGGTGACTAACGCTCTTGGTGGCTAACACCTTTGCTTGTGACTAGCGCCCTCTTGTGGCCGACGTCCCCTGGCACTGACACCCTTGCCCTAGCTCCAATGTATTTATTGCAAAACCCAATGCGCTTCTAAGGCTAATACGTCCTTAGCCATACTTAGCGACTTGGCCACAAGTATATTTGTGTTAAAACCTCAGTGCTAACTATATAATTGAAGTGCTAACTTCAAACCTCCTTGGTGCTAGCTTCATATCCCTAGGACAATTAATATTTACCAAAATTTATGCATGTTGGTCTTATTCCTGAGACGTTAGCACACTATCCTTTTATGTTAAGAGAGTTAGCACCTTCTTATTTGCACTAAGTAGCTAGTGTTGGCTTTGCTAGTTACTTTCCTCATAAATATGCCTTTCCTCTCAATATAGGTCCTACATTGAGTCTTCTATGATTTCTCCAGGTTTCCTTGCTTGAAGAACCCTCTACAACATTGGCGTCTAAGGCCTCCCAGACTTACTATAAGCCGTTTATAAGCTAATAATTAGTTATTAAATATGTCATGTTACTTTCAAACAAGTACATGATAGACACATTTATGTGTCTAAATTGCTCTCAATCTTTATAGTGTTGTAACTCAATTTTGTACTAATATTGTCATTTTATTGTATTTGTGGGTATTTTTGAAGAAACCGACATTTGGGAAAAATTGGCTCAAAAAGTTATAAAGGCAACCAGAAAAATAATAAAGGAACCCCCCCAGACTTTGTAAAGGCACCCATACCTTGGATTATGGGCACCCATTCATTTTCAAATTCAAAATATTTTGGCGGGAGAATTACTTCACGTAACTGTGAAGATTTCAGCGAATATTTGCGGGTTGTTTTGAGGAGATAAAGCAAGATACTATCTTGCCATTACCATGGGGAGATTTTATACGATTTGGGAGATCACGAAATCAAGACAGAAGATAAAATCAAATCACGCAAGTTTATGAGAAAATATTCCCGCGTATCATTCTCTGTAAATGAATATTTTGGAGATTTAATGTGTTGTAGTGTATAAATAGAGGTGATGGGAAGTCACTGAGGGATGAAAGAGTATTGGGGGAGAGCTTAGGATATGCAGAGAAGGCTGAAAAATCAAAACAAACATTTCTGCTCCTGCTACTGTGAAAGAGAACAGGAAAAACATAAGGCGTCAGAGAAGCGTCGCTGATAGTGTTGCTGAAGCAGTCTTATTTCAACAGCACGTCCGTTCTTTTTTCCTGTTTTCTTTTCTTTCTTCTGTAACGTAGAGAACACTTCTCTGTAACGCTTATAAGCGTATCAAATATCCCGTATTACTATTATTTCACCATTGTAAGCACCTTTTGAGCTATGAAATATATTTTTGAGGGTTTTTCCAATACAATGAGGAGCTAAACCTCATCTCTGAGGCGACGTAGGAAGCTAGTTTTCCAAAGATTATGTGGTAGTATTTATTTAATTAATTATGCAATTCACTTATGATAGATTGCCTTGATTAAAAATTGAGTTAATGATTTTTGTTAAGCAATTGTGATTTCGTTAGATGGTACATGCTTTAACCTAGGTTTTAGATGTTCCATGCTTTTGTTATACAATTGTTATTTTGAAAATATACTTGTTGCTATATTTTAGAACCAAACTAAATGTTAGAATTGCATAATTATAATTATTGAATTTAATCACTTTAAAAATTGGAAAATAGTGGAATCCTAGCCTCAGTTTTCTCAACTTTGTTATCAATTTTATTTGAGTTTTGCTATTTTTAGTCTTAGAAATTAGATTTAAAAACAAATCTTCACAAGTCATGAACGAACTTTATTTACCACAACTCCAAAACCATCAGGACATAACCACTAAAATTCCCAGACTCAACACTAATCAGTCTGATTATCAGACAAATGAGTCGGATAACTTACCTCACTGACTTAACAAGTCATTTGACTTGACTTAACTTAATCAAACCATAGTAGCCTATAATTCCACTATTTCCACGAGATATCAAATACAACATGGGGGGATTCTCATTGGGGTATTGGTCTGGCGGTCTACGAAATCGAGGGTGGTGGCACAACACCCACGAAAAAGAAGGTAACAAGAAGTGGGCGGTTACAGAGCAGTTGAGAGGATGGGGAGTAGTGGTCAGACATGTCTTCCCTACTTTTTTGGGAACCACCCATTACAATCATCACTTCTCCACCTATTCCTAACTTCCACGACTTACGAGAATATCAGTGTGTCCTCTTCAAACTATAAATAGATGATTCTCATCTATTCGAAACAAGACAGAAACACACAACAAAAACAATCAATCTGAAGAAACCAAAAACCTACAGAATTAGCGATTCCTCTACGGAGAATCCGTTCTTCTTCACACACTACTGATATTTCTCAACCTTCTTTGCTTCCCTCCCCTAAGACCTACACAAATCATTTCCATCTTTATAATCGAAGCAGAACGTGAACGGTCATATCTTGGTTTAGGCTCGTCCTGTTCGAGCTTGATTTCTCGAACCTACTTGAAAGTACCACTTTGCAGTACATTTGTTTTCACCCTAAAACAATCACCTTATTTTTTTTCTTATCATTATGGAAGGTTTTTCTAGAATTATTCGATCTCATATTATTCAAGTTCACCTGAAAGGCATCAAAATTGCAAAAAAAATATAGTCCAGAGGTAAGTCATTTATTCTTTGCAGATGACTGTTTACTATTCCTTGAAGCTTCATCTACTTATCTCAGAAATCTTTAAAATATTCTCACTCAGTTCAGTAAGGCTTCTGGTCATGTTGTACATTTACAAAATTCAACTATCTTCTTTAGTAAGAATATTTCCTCCTCTCTCAGAAATTATTTTACTAAAATTCTTAATATGAAGATTATGGGTCTTGGTGAAAAATATCTGGGCATACCCCTTCTGCTGCATAGATCAAGAACAGGAAATTGTGAACCTATTTTAGATCATATGTCAACAAAACTTCAGGGGTGGAGCAGTAAAATCATCAACCAAGCTGGTAAGACAACTCAACTTAACCATGTCCTTAGCATGATTGGCTAGTATCATATGCAAGTTTTAAAGTTGTCTGACACAACTATCCAACGTATGGATCAACTTCAGAGGAACTACTGATGGAACAATTCATCCAATCACAACAATAGACACTTTATCTCCTGGAAAAAGATGAATCTTCCATAAAAACTAGGAGGTTTAGGGATTAAAACAGTTACATCATTATAATTCTGCTTTGTTAGCAAAATTAGCTTGGAATATGATTCATAACCCTTCTGATCCATATGTTAATCTATTGAAGATAAAACATTTTCCTTATTATAATCTTAAATATGAACCTCCTCCTGATAAGAAAAACTCTAGTTGGATTAGGAAAAGCATTGTGCATGGTGTTAAGATTGTTTATCAATTTAGTTGGTGGCAGGTTGGAGATGGTACAACTATTAACATATGGAAGCACAACTGGATTCCTAGTAAATCTTCAGCTTTTACTCCTGGGATGATCTCAATACTAATGATATACAATGGGTTTCTCAGCTAATCATATTATAAATATCTCAATGAAATGTACATCTTCAAACATCTCAATGGAATGTACATCTTCTACATCAGATGTTTACTCCTCTCCAAGCGTATTTTATCTTAATTATTCCTTTAAATCTGCAATTTAAAGATACTTTGCAATGGCCTCTTACCTCAACTGGTCAATTCACAACTGCTTCAACTTATCATCATTTATGTCATATAAATCTACCATCAACACCTACATCCTTCAATACTTCATTTTGGTTGAGATTCTGGAAATTACAAATATCTTTTAAACTGCAGATTCTTATATGGAAAGTTATTCATAATGCATTACCTGTCAAAACTAATTTACATCATACTACTGGAAATGATATCAATTGTGCTCTCTGTAATACTCATCAGATAATAGATGTGGATCACTTATTTCTCAATTGCCCATTTGCTATAGCTATTTGGAAAGCCTGTCTAACACAACATTTGAATCATCTACAACAATTTCCAGCTCTTCGTGACTGGATTGCTTCTTGGACAACAGATTCCATCATTAACTTTACTTCAGATTTACCTTCTTTACATGGAATCATTGAAACCATTTGACATATCTGGAAATACAGATGTAGAGTTCATTTTCAACATGAATCAGTCAATCCTACATCCTCTTTTTAAGTGTTTAAATGACATTGCTCATAATTCACATGCATCTCATACTAATCATTATGCAAGACATGATCATCATTAGACTCTTCCACCACCAGACATATTAAAAATCAATGTTGATGCTTATTTTTATAAACCTTTTCATTTAGCTGGTATTGCAATGATAAAAAGAAACTCTGGAGGGTTATATGTTCTAGGAAAGGGAGTTCTTACAC
This sequence comes from Papaver californicum, assembly GCA_023531435.1. Taxonomy (NCBI): domain Eukaryota; kingdom Viridiplantae; phylum Streptophyta; class Magnoliopsida; order Ranunculales; family Papaveraceae; genus Papaver; species Papaver californicum. The sequence goes on from JAJJMC010030994.1 coordinate 7,159,031, forward strand.
GGGTAACTCATGTTCATCAAGATGAAAGATGGGCTTTGCTAGAAGCAATGCAATAGGCTATAACAAACAAATGGAGCAATGTAATATTTGAATCTGACTGTAAAAATTTAGTTTTATCTGTAAATACAAGACTTCTCCCTCCTTGTCTCCTTTGTTACATAGGTGTGTTCAACATTGTAAAAATCAAAGTAACTAGTCTTGTAATTATGTTTCTAGAGTTTACAATAAAACGACAGGTTATCTGGCCAAATCTGTTCGTAGAACTTGTAATACTGGAGAGTGGTGGCAGGTTCCGCCAGCTACTCTACATGTAAATCTGGCTAATGATGTATTATCCCTTACTAAATCTATAATATTTTCATTGTTAAAAAAAAAACTACAAGTCTTAACTACTTTTAATTATATGATTTACAAATACAACTATCACTCTATTACTTGATTATTGGTTCAGGTATAAGGATTATGTATGACCAGAGTCTTATTTAGCACATGAACACTTATCTCTACAAGTTGTGAGTATAAAATAACTTCTAGTAGCATTACCAGAGCAAAAGATACAAACGAAGGCCAGAGCAACTGAGCAAAAACAAATAAATCGTATCAGACCTGATGCGTAGTATGTGTTTGGTACTAGTTATAAAGAGTGTTAGTTTGACATTTTAATTTAATTTGTTAAGATTCTAGTGGTACTAGTTATAAAGAGTGTTAGTTTGACATTTTAATTTGATTGGTTAAGATTTTAGTGACCGATCATATTACCACACATGTTAAAAAATCTCGTCTCTCATTACATAACTACTAAAATCAAATCAAAAATTCGTATTGAAATATTACATGAACACTAACAGTGTGCACAAATAAGACTCCTAGTTCTCACAATTTAATAGCAATTTCAGAAACTCCTAGTTCTCACGAGTTCGTAGCAATTTCAGATAAAAACGTCGTTTATTTTACTTTCATTTTATTTTCAAAAACTCTAACGGAGCACTTTATTAGATAAAAATATCAAACAGAAAAGGTTGGGCATGGAGGGATCTGGTTTTCATGGTTAGTTAGACTCGTGGATTTATGAGACCTACTTGAAACAGAACTAACAAAATGATGGAATAGGATAAGCTCGTAAACATTGAATGTGAACAAAATAAAAGATACATGAAATTGAACATCAAGTCTTCAGCAAAACACAAGTTAGTAAGTACATCGGAAACTGGTAACTAGAATTTCGGTTAAATCCCTTTTAAGAAAATGAAACTTTGTTAACCAGTTTGAGTGACAGGAGATAATTCATTTTTCTCTTTTAACACCATTGTTTTTTGTTTTTTGTTTTTTTAGCCAAACTTCCTATTAAAACAGAAATTTTACACAGAGCAACTATTTCCTCTTTTAACACTATTAGATACAAATATTGCATATCCTAGACAAAGTGAAAAAGAGGGAAACAAAAAGCGCAACAAAAGAAAGACTTCACCACACAACCAGAACTAATTTTCGTGCCTTATGTTGTGCATATATAGATGTCCTAACTGTCTGATGAGAGGCCAAAGCTTTTCCATTCACAAGAATTTGTTCAGAAAAATCAACATGGATAGACTTGAATTGGTAGCGCTATACAAATTGTAGAAAAGAATTATCAGAGCAAAACTGAGAAATAATCATCAGTAAAATAATACATCAAGAGAGAAGATATAATCCCCAAAACTTAGTTTGTATATTAGATGGATCAGATTTGACCTTACACAAATCTGGACCATCTTTGTAAAAACTACAGCAAGAAAAACCGAAAGTGTATTACTAGTTACGAGTTTTGTACATAAAAATCAATCAGTCTACTATACAAACCTAAATGATTGGCTAAAGACATTGATCGGCATTTGTCATGTTGAAACTTTACTACGATAGCAACTCACAGAAATCTCACATCTAAAAATCAGCTTGATACAGAATGTGAACAAAGCTAATCCCAAATGGTATTTTCAGTTGCAATCATTTATTGGTTTGGTCCACACACTTACATTTTCCAAATCTCTTATAATCCAGCTTGGTTTCTTATATGGGGTTACATTTTTCCAGTTCTCTTATAATCCAGCTTGCAACAACGCTGTTTTCAAGCATTGAATCTAATCTTTTAGTGCACCACTATGTGTCAAAATTGTTTATTGTAATAGACCTAATTTAGATATAGATCTCATAAAGATGTCACATAATACACACAAAGGCAAACTGCAACTTCAATTAAGTTTCAATATCATGTTTTACTGTTTTATTTGCTTATGCAAAACCAAAAATATTTCTAAAACTACAGTCATAATTAAATACGCCACACTCATGAACCGAGTGTTAGGTGAGTGAACATACCCGTGCCTTCCAAGAAAAATCAAAGTCACTGAAGTAAGGTTCTATCAATGTCAGCAGATCCCCCTCCTTGATCTGTTATGAAGAAAAATTAAATTAGTCAATGTCATTAATATTAGCAAAGGCAAAGTTCGTCCTTTCTAGATATGAAGCGGTCAAGTACAAGAATCATAATGTACAATCCTCCTATACATAACCTTGGCAGTTTCTAATCTCTAGAACTATATAAAAGAAGCTTCCAATTTAGTGAGAAAGAAGATTACCCAAAGGTGAAGTTATGATGCTATCGAGTCTGTATAACAATTATGCTTGCCATAAAGTTCAAAGGCAAATTAAAGAGAATTCTGTTTTCTTTCTAGTTATGAATCCTTCACAAGTTCAAGTAACTTTGGCTGGTATCGAGCTTTTAAGTAGCTCAAATTACTTAAGGTGGAAGCCGCAGCTTAAATAGTCCTAGGTTGGTTGGTTGGTTTTGATATATCCTTGCAAGAACTTAGACAACCAAAACTTACAAATGACTCTACAAATACATAGTAGCGTGAACAATTTAAATGGGAAAAAGCAAACAGAATATCTCTTCTTGTCGTTCGTGGTGCTATACCTGATGCTATCCAAGGAGGAATTCCTGATAAAGAGATGGCTAAGGAGCTAGTGGAGGTCGTTCACTCATAGTTTATTGGATTAACAGTGTTTGGTTATCACTTACATGAGTCGGTTGTCTTCAATGAAGTGCGATGGGCCAGATAATATAGGAGTGCATATTCTTCAAATCGCAGAACTGATCTATAAGCTTTGTGGTTTGGACATGTTTCTACCTGATGACTATCTAGTTGAACAAGCAATAAATTCTGTTCCAAATCAGGTTGAGGCTTTTTAAATGAATCATAACACTTGTGATAGGAAGTGTTATGTGAATGAACTGACCTCTCAATGAGTAGAAGAGGAGGATAGGATTCGACGTAAAAGACAAGAGGATGCACATCATTTTACCACAGGTCCTGCTAAGAAGAATTTTAAAGCGCCAACAAATTAAGGAGAATTTGTTTGGGACAGCAGGAGGAGGACTCATCCAAATCATATCATTGTTTCTTTTATAAGAAGAATGGGGTTCTTTAAGTGTTGTGATGGGGTTATCAACGACAGGCCCAAACAATTGTCGGGTTTACATACGCTAATCTTCCAACAATTTACCCAGCTCAAGCCCCAACCCCGGTCAGGTTGAGCCCACCCAAGTTCTCTATACCCTACACAAATAGGTTATGACTGATTGGTTTCTAAAAAATCAAAGGAATCTCGCTTGACAGAAAACAAGCGGGAAATCTCAGAAGCATAAGATGCCATTTTGCTCTAGTAAAAGTATGAACACAAGACATTAATAAAACTTAATCAAGTCATCTTATCCTTACCACTTCAACACGCAGCCCATACACCAAGAGGATGAAACAAGTCTGGTCTGAGTCGCATGCTAAATAGTATCTGCAAAGTAATATAATGCAGGCCAAAAGGGCAATATCATGTCCAAATCCTATTCACATGTTCACAAGACTTCAGAATTCATGTAAGAACGATATCAAATATAAATGGCATCTAAAATAAAGGTATTTCTATCAAGCGGGACAACCTGATGAAGAGAAGCACTTTTCCCACAAGGGAGCTACATTATCATACTTAAATGAAAAATAAATTTAAATAAGTTTGTATGGGAAATAGACTTACAAGGGAGCTACATTGTTATATTTAATGAAGAGAAGCACTTTTCCCACAACCTCTGCTGCTTTGTTAGACCCTTCCCCGAGGACACTTAAAGTGGCTTTCTTGTGTGAAGAGTTCACTTAAAAATTCAAAATGTAGGCAGATGAGAAATCAAAAGTAATAAAGAAGAAGAACTAATAAAGAAAATGATCTAACGAGGGGAAAAAAAGGGCTAAACTTTGATACATACACTTTACCCCATGTAGTGATAAGGTTACGGATGCAAATCGCTTAGCCCTAGAATGTTCCTGTAAAAAGAACTTAAAGAGTCAGCTTATGTATTTGAAAGAAAATATAAAATATATTACATGCCATAAATTGTATTAAAAAGAAAAAAGAACAACGAAAATATAGAAAATAACATAAAAATGAACTACCTTGAAGGAAGCCTCAATTTTGTCAAGAAGATGGACAATCTTCTTTACCTCCTCAATAGCATTGAGGCCAGGATCCTTCAATGCAGCAGCTTCGAATCCACAAAGTGCACGCTCGTAATTTTCTAGATATTTGGTAACCTGGAAACACATACCTTTCAAAATGATAATTAATACCAATATGATACGGTTCAGTGACTAGGGAGCAGAAGAATGGGAAAGGATTAGAAAAAACAAGCCATTTTGTAAAATTGATAATTATTACTGAACTGGGATATGGTAGCGTTGCTACTTGCTAGACTTTTTAAATAGTGGGAATACTAAAATAAAACTCCCCAAACCTACAAAACAGTGCCAGTGGTACAGGTAACTGTGTCGATGCCAGAACACTATAAGAGGTTTAGGATACAATTATGTGCTTATTTTTTAGTTATAATTTGCTGTGTTAGATAACAGCTTACTGTTGTAAATATGTGCAAGGTATTAACTTATCACTACATACTATGTTAGAAGAATCTCCCCGTAGGGACAGGTATCAACACTGGTATTCATGCCAGATACGCGTGGACATGGCAACAGATTAGCTAGTGGTAAAAATTTAACATTTTCTTAACTTAGTTCTACGAAGCATAAAATGATAGTAGAAGAAAGAATGAAAAGAAGAAGAAAAAGGCACATGGCTGTTTTTCTCTTCAAAACGGTGTCACGTTATTCAAAATATAACTGATGTATAGGTAAGATCATACATAATTAAAATAGTGAATATCGTTTCATGTTTCTTAGTTGTTTTTTTTTCCGGACATGTCGAAGAACCCATATCAATACTCGTGCGAATCATTGTTACACAGGTTCGAACACAAATATGTGCAAGCATCCACACAAAGGTCCGACACATCAGAATTTAGAAAGTGGAATATACTTTTTATCTGTATAATGACACTTTCTTTTTCCAAAATTTCCCCATAGGGACACCTAACGACAGTGGAACTCGAGTCGGGCACACATGGACACGGCAACAGCTTTGATAGCCATTAATATTTAACATTTTTCCAACTTAGTTCTATAAAGCATGAAGACACATGGCTGTTATTTTCTTCAAAATATAGATGGTGTCACTTTTTTTGACCAAATCTAATTCGTGTATTGGAAAGAGTATATATTAGTAATATAGTGGATGTCGTGTCCACGTTTCCTAGTTTTTCTCCAGCCGTGTCGAAAACCCATATCAATGTCCATACACATATCATTGTTAAACAGCTATTTATGTAGCCTAAAACGATAATTCAGCATGGGAAGCTTAGGCAGTTCTATGATAGAAAAGTTTCTAGTATGTCGGTCTCCACACCACTGCAGATGATAGATAATTAATGTTATAATCATGAGGGGTCCTTCCTAGATCCGTAGCAGAATGTAAACTTGGTACTTGGTAGATTTTGGACAACTGAACTTACAAAATCAATATTTGGTAACTGAAATAAAAAACAAATGGTGGTCTATGGAAACTGCGACGAACCCAGGCAGCCCTTAAGTTTTGGCAGACATATATTTAAGTACTTTTCCTTCGACCTCATCAATAATTGAAGGTTGTGCACACCTTTTTCCTATCCCCACCTCTGTTAGATGTAAATAATCTGCTAATAGTTCTATGGTCTCCGAGAAAGTATAGAATTATTCAGATTTAATGGATAAAAATATAGTAAAATACCAGATTCTAGACTTACAGTGGCACAATTGAAATGTAGATCTGGATTAGATTTTATTCGCTCATCTTTCTCCTAGAAAAAAGTACAAGACAAAAAAAAATCAACCATGTGGAATAAGTTGGACAAATACTGGTCTGAACTTCTTAAATCAGATTTATAAAGAATACTATAGCTGATTTACAACCGGTAACAGAAAAGAACTCGCCAGAAATCAAACTCACTTTCATAGAAAAACTGCATTGGTAAGAAAAACTGGTTACCGTTGGAAGATTTACTAATGCACACTTACAGCATTCTGGTAAGCTTTCAAAGATTGTACAAGTTTGCTATATTCCCATGATCCAGAGACTAAAAAACTTGTGAGGCATGCATTTCCTAGATTATCTGTTGAGAAGAGAAAAAAACACCTTCAAACAAGAGCAACTGGAGAGGAAAGGTAAACACAGTAGACACGGTGAACAGCACAACTTTCGCAAAATAATGGGAATCAATGGTGAGTGTTAGGCCCTTAACTTGCCACCCAAGTTTTATGTCTTAATGTTACAACGCAATGTATAATCTATTTCTGTCCTTTCTTTATAAAAATTATGACTATTAAAAGCAATCCATAATCTACATCCCTCCCTCTAATCCACTTTTCCCCTTACTTTCCCTCTCCTTTTATTTCGCTTCACAACTTGCAACATTAAGCCTAAAGGTAGTACATACTTTACCAACAAGAAGCAGCAAAAGATTTAAGCCTTATATGAGCAGTCATCCATGGCCGTGCAGTAGAAGAACAATTGATCAGTATTTCAAATCGAAGACTACAAATTTCGAGACACCGGAAAACTATGACATAATACAATCTTATACTGAATATCAAGTAAATCTAAATACAATTATTTCATGTCCCATAATTGCGAAGGAAGAAAAGCAGAAGGAAAACATAATAACACCAGTAGGTAAAGTTAAGAAGACTTACACCATGAATTTCCATCCTTGATATCCAAGGTGATAGCTTCCTTTGCATGTTCAATACTTTGTTCGACAACTTGTGCCTGATTCTCAGAGCCTACAGAGAAATGTAAAACAAATTAGCATTTAAAATAAAAGTACACCTTACAGTGCATTGTACATGAAAGAATCCCCCTAGAAACTGATCCGTAAGAATAGAATCTGCATGCACTAAGGAATTTTACCTTGAGCCAAGCTCCTCTCAAGCATTGACAACTGACAAAGTATCTTCTTGTTTGGACCCTGCAATTTGAAGGCAGTACAGGCAATTGATACATGATATCTACTTCAACATTGTCTGCACCAAAACAAACATCTTAGTAGTTAAAACAATCCTCACTACGAAAATTGACCTTCTTTAGAGCTAGAGAAAAACAATTCTTTGCAGAAAGAAGGTCTCCCTTCATCCAAATGCAATTGCCTAAGCAAAGCCAAGCATCTGCAAGAGATGGATTCAACTTAACCTGGAACATAAAATACCAATTTCAACCCATGATCCAGAGCTAAGGCAGTACTCAAACAATAAATTACCACCAAGAGAGCAAAAAGGTTTGAGAACCACATACAGCTTTTGAAAGATGATCTTCTGCTTCTTTACGGTAATCTGGTAATACATCTAGTATTTTTCCTCTTAAAAACTCATAGGTTGCACGTTGTGTAGGAGATTTCCTTTGATCTGCATGTTACACAAAGAAAGGTCACAAGTGTAACATAATAAAAGAGAGAATTAGTGAAACATAATAAGTTAAGTATTCACTCGGTTTCGGAGAAAAATATAGGATGTTGATTAAAAGATGGACAAAGTATTTAACCTTTGCTAGAAGAACAGAGAATTAGAGTAGTGTGATTGTCACTGAATGAATATTTAAAATGTACAGAAATTCAATAAACAGCGGTGCATTTCACAAGTCTCTGACAGCTAAAGATGGGCAATACATATGCCATGTAGAAGTGGCAACATGTTATGGTTGAATCTAATGGATTTGCAAGTTGTTATTTATTAACCTAATTCTAACTAGTTTATTGGGCGGGTTGGTTGTTCAAACCCTAGGCCAGGCGAGTTGACCTTTAAGAAAGATTAATTTTCTTTCGAGTCGTAATTAACATCTCTAGCTGTAAAATATATAAATGAGGATGGCTCTGCTGACATTGCGGTCACAATCTCTAGTACAGCCCATGTAAAGATAAACTGAGGTTTAATTCTGTAATTACCTTTCAATTTATCCTTATGTGGATACTATAGGTCTGACAAAACAAAAATGTATTGTGATGTCAAAATCAGCATGTCGATTGTACTTCCTTACTAATTTATATAAATATGTTTACGGATTATAATACTATTTTCAACAGCACGTTAAGCCTACAAGGAAGCTAAAAAACATAAAGGCTTACAGCCCACTCATTCAACTCTTAGTAAAGATCAGGTTTGATTTTATTTATTTATTTAAAAAGAAGAGGGTTAGCAGCTCTGCAACTCCAAAAAATTTGTACCTTAGGTAGAAGTAGTGACAGCAAAGCTTAACATCAAAAATTGAAAATGTAACCACACCTAACCACCACTACATTTCTCATTCTCTTTATTGCCACTCTAGTTCAGTGTTACCAGGACATATATGTCATTCCCATTGCAAACCACATCAATCCTTCACCGAATCACCAGCTGTGTGCCATCCTTGGCTCTTATTGCCTGACACCTTTATTGGCCTGCACCTAAAGTACCATAAAATCCTATATTCAGATAATCAGTATTGGCATTTCACAAATTTCTTGCCGACCACTTCATTATAGCTCACCACACATACCATTTGATTTTGGCATGACAAAGCAAAAACATAGATTTGCTTAATAATGAGGTGGCGTGACCAAACAACAGATTCAAAACCCTTCTTAGGAAGGAAAAGGAAAGGTAATAGCGCTAATACAGTACTTAGCAAACCTAACTGACCGTAATATTTCAGGATTATTCTGCGCGTTATTTTAATCACGGACGTAATAATAATCAAAGAGAGCAACTCTGAAAATCCCCTTTCTGAAGTGTTCAAATAAATCATCGACAACTACCTCTAATAGTAACCTAAAACAGTAAAATTAGAGAATCTTTGAGAGAATAGTTGAAACCTGACGGAATGCAATTGAGGAGCTCAAGAGCAAGATCTGCTTCAGTTTGCAACTTGGAGATTTTCTCTTGCTGGTTGGCTGGGAAATACGTGTCTCGCAAATGGTAGAGATCCTCAGCTGCCTTAGTGACTTTCGCCATTAAATCTTCATCTATACTTTGATCAGCGCTGATCATTTTCAACAAGACCCTCGTAGAGGAAAGCCAGAGAGAGAAGTACTCTGTTCAGTTTTGGGGAATGTCCCCTGTATTTGCGCTGATCATTCTATTTGCATATAAATCCAAATCCGTCAACCCTACACAATACATCCGTAGTTTTGTGGATGGACATCTAAACCTCCTATTTTTTTGGTTTGCAAATAGAATCCCAACTTCCAAGTAATGAAATATAATTTTTTTTATTTTTCAGAATCTTTGTTCTAGAAAAATTCCTTCTGAATTTTATTCAGGTCCTTACAAGTTTATTTAAGAAGCTTGAAGCAATTCATTTGGTAAGTGCAACAAGAAGAGGTAACATTGGCAATCATAGTGGCTCTGCCAGCAGGGGTAAGAAACTTACTTTTCCATCCATCCATCCAGTTTAAAACTAAAACTATCAATACATATGGCTGGAAAGCTTGAATTTTACTCTTGTTGGCGAAAAGGGGAGAACCTAGATACTTATCTTTGGTGTTGATCATCTGGACTCCTTTAAAAGTGCTTATATTACCAACAAGAGAAGAACAAGTATTCTTGTTGAAGAAAATACCAGCCTTTGAGAAGTTTATCATCTGACCAGAAGTATAACTGAATTGACTAAAAATATTTACCAGATTTCTGCTTTCTTTCATATTAGCTTTACAAAAGACCATACAATCATCAACAAATGGCAAATAGAAGGTGTCTCGGGGCAGATTTTAATACCCAGACTTTCAGCATGTAAGAGGTTTCTGGAGAGAGCCTCCATGCATAAGAGAAAGAGGATCCCCTTGTCTTAATCCTCTAGAAGGTTTGAAGAAATCTCCAGGAACCTCATTGATCAGAACTGCAAGATTTGTAGTAGAAATACATTGATGAACAAGATTGCATTATTTTTCACTGAATCCCATTCTGGATATGATAGTTAAAAGAAAGTTCCAATTCACTCTATCAAAAGCTTTAGCCATATCAATCATGATGCCCCTGATACCATTGCCACCTTTTTTTACCCCCCTTAGAATTCATGTGATAGATGAGTTCATGAGCAATTGTTATGTTGTCATAAATTTTCCTACCATGGATAAAAAGAGACTGAAAATTAGAGAGATAAGTTTAGGGAGCAAAAGTTTTAGTCTCTGAGCAAGAAGTTTAGAGATAATTTTATAGGTGATATTGTACACAGAGATGGGTCTGAAACTGGATGCGCTCTTACAATATGAGTTTTTCTCTTATTTTATAGTCAGTTTTTTGGGCATGTTTTTGTGGCCTTTTTTCTTATTTTCTTTTTGTAATTAACTTGTAAATTTTTTTTATGATAAATTTTGACTTATCAAAAAAAAAAAACATACAATATGAGTTCTAAATAATAAAACCCCATAAAACTGATCAGGAATTCTGTGACCCCTAAACTTTATGATTTTGTTACTGTTTAGATCTAAAAGTTTAAAATTTAGAGTTTCCACATAATTTTTTTTATTTTTATAATGACATAATAGCCCCTTCATATATATAGTAATAACCTCCGCAGTTTAATATTAATGTTTTTTTTTCACTTCCGCCTTAAGGAATTTACCTCCTGTAGATGGTAGGTTTTTGACAAGGTCAGAATTGTAAAATTGTCCTTCTGCCTAGTTGCAGGAACATCGAAGTATCCTCGCATATTTTTGACTTCACATCAGAATGCGAAATACTGTATTTCTACCTATATTCTGCAAAAGAAATAAGAATACAGTATCTACAAATAACTACAAGTGTTCTATGTTGACCTTGTACTCTATTTAATAAATCTGAAGCTCCTAGATGGATTCTCCACTAGTATAGAGCAACTTGAGTCTTCTCTAGTGTTATTCTTAGAGCTTGTTTTGTATCCAATGTCTTCTCTAGTGTTATTCCTAAAGTAATGTCGATACTCAAATTCTTGTTTAAAAAATATTAATTTACTGTTATACGCATATTTTGGGAATAACCAACGCTTAATCCCTGAAGAGGCATTTCAACTTAATGCTCTATTCGCAAAAAACACATCACAATTCGTCTTCCTGACCCCAAAATATGCCACATTAGCATTTTATCTCAGGACATGCCCTAAATTATGCGTCATTCCTCTTGGATGCGCCACAATCAAAGAACAATGCTTTTAAAGGAGCACGATGTGCCTTAGCACCAAGATAATCCTAGCTTCTCTATGCTAGCACCTAGGCTAATATTAGTTCTTGCTCTAAGCGATAACCAGCGCTAGCTAAACCTATGTCACCTCCTCAAGAGACGCGCTGTACTCAGTTCTTTCCGCTAAGCGTTAACCAGCGCTAGACAACCTAGGTTGCGTCCTCAAGGACGCGCCATACCTAAAGCGCTATCTAATTAGGTTGTTTCCTCAAGGACGCATTATTCCTAAACGCTAACATCGCTAGCTTGTTTAGGCCATGTCCCTTTGGGGCGCGTTATTCCTAAGCGCTAACAATGCTAGCTATTTAGGCCACGTCCCTTTGGATGCGCCATTCATAAGCACTAACAATGTTAGCTATTTAGGCCACGTCCCTTTGGGACGCGTGGTATGATTGTAAAAATGATAAGAAAGATTCGTTCAAGACTTGTGAAGATTTGGTTTTAAACATAATTTTTAAGACTAAAAATAACAAAACTCAAACAAAATTGATATCAAGATTAAGAGAATAATGAGGCTAAGATTCCACTATTTTCCAATTTCCAAAGTGATTTAATTCAGTAATTGTAATTATGCAATTCGTGCATTCAATTTGATTCTAAAATATTGCAACAAGTAGATTTTTCAGAATAACAACTGTAAATCGAAATCATGAAACATCAAAACCCTAGGCTAAGCATGTATCATCAAAAGAAATCATAATTTTTTAATGAAAATTATTAAATCAATTTTAACCAAAGCAAATAAGCATAAAAGAATTACAAAAATTAGATTAATAAGAATATACCACTTTTTATTGGAAAAATAGCTTCCTTTGTTGCCTCAGCAATGGGATTTAGCTCCTCATGTTGGAAACACGCTCAAAATATGTATTCATTGCTCAAAAAGTGTTTACAAAGATAAAAAGAAAGAAACTGACACAGAAACTGCAACGTTTGTAACTGTTGCGAAGAAGAATCAAAGAGATACATATATAAGCGTTTTTTTTCTGGCGCTAAAAGAAATAAACAAATAAGCCACAAAATTAATGATATTGTTGGGATGTCTTCTTCTTCTCGACCAAGTTGCAGAGAATTTTTCCGGTGATATTTTTCGTTTCTCAGCTCTGCCAGCCTCCCCAACACTCAGTTAGCTTCTCTATTTATACTAGAACAATAACCGAGCCTCCAAATCTTCACAAGATCTTTTACATCAATGGAATAATCTCGAGAATAATTTTTTTCTTCTTCCGTCAGCGATAATATCCTCGGTCATTATTTTTTCGATTCTGATAATTTTTCTTCTCTTTTAAAGAAGAAAATCTCGATGATTCTGTCTTGAATTCGTAGCTATATCTACATAAACAGAATCAGTTAAAACTGGAAACTTGTTTCACGTAAAAATAGCTTATAACCCTGATTTTTCTTTTTGAGATTATATGACTTGATTCAGTTTGGATTTCACATGTGAAGCTTGTGTACACGTCTTATATTAAAGGCAAAAATATATTCTTGTCATAAACTACCAAAAATATAATCCAAATTTTGTTTAAAAATTTCACAACCCCGAGAAGAAACTTTGCCGCCAAATCTCCATTTGAATTTGAGAAAAAAAGGGTGCCTGTATCCATAATGAAGGTGTCTTTATCAAATGGAGTTCCCTTATCCAAAACAAGGGTTCCTTTAGCACTTTTTCGACCCAATTTTTCCAACAATGTTTATTTCCACCTACAAACACATAAAATAACACAATTAGTACATAATCGAACACTATCAATATAAAGAATTGAGACAAATCAGACACAAAAATGTGTCTATCAAATACCCCCAAACTTATTATTTGCTGGTCCTCAAGCAAATCTAATATAGAAAATAAAAATCATAACTCATTGTCGCAGGCATCGCGATTGCACTTAGCGTGTGCAACAAGCCTTTGAACCCCTAGGTGTCCCTAGTGGACGAGTTTTGTCTTGTGAGGGTTTACAAGAGATATACCCACAAAACCTTTTACTCCAAATCCTAGATACTTGTGAACAATTGAGGGTAGACACATGTTATTTAGTTGGCTACAAAATTCTTCGCTATGGGAGGAATTACCTTGTTTTGAATCCAAATTATTGTACACGAGTTTGCACTCAAGCATACTAAAATTCATATATAAGAAAACAAAGCACTACTCAGAAAGTCGTACAATGGCTCGAAATCTAACAAACCACAATCACATGATTAGATTAAGAAGATGGATATGGAGATAGAAGTGTGCGCATGTTGACTAAGGTTAAAGGTGTTTCCTAGAATATCTGTATGAACATCGTTCCAAGATGAACCCTAATGGATTGAGATACACACTCACTGGTCTGAATACTAATTCTAGTATCAACTCAGCTGGTATATACAAGGGCCCCAGCGGTCGATTTATTGAATATATACAATTTTTTTTACTTTCCGACAACATGATTATATCTTTTGAATCTAACCGCATGCTTCTTGTCAGCAGATTACATAATAGTTCTCATGGATCCTACGTTCCATGCTTGCTTAGGCGACGAAGACAGGGAGAACACACACATATCGCTATATTTTATTTTATTTTATTTTATTATCATTGGTCAAGTTCAATTAAAATAAAGGGGCTTGATCTCAATCATTCTACTTCATCCTGGTGACAACAAGGCGATACTAGTTCCCCATAAAATCACTTAGAGAAACACAAAAAATTGAAAAAATCAAAACAGAATGTGATATGGTGACGACTCTGAGATATGGTGATGACTATCATGTTATTTCTAACACCTGATCTATGTCCCTTTATGAATAAACCATTCAGTTGGGTCCCTCAACTCCTACATCCAAGAAGTTTGTTTTCATCTACTTAGAAAGGTTAGTGTCATTCTAAACTGTTCACAAGTTTCTAAATTTTGGAGTTTTATTATTGCACAAAAAGTTTCTCCCTTACCCCCAAACTTAAATCTAACATTGTCCTCAATGTTTCAAATTAAAGTGCAATACCAAAAATAAAGGTAACAATAGGAATAAAGATGTAAGTCAGAAAAATAGTACCTGAGTGAAGCGTAACAATCCTTCTTCGGAGATAAGACACAAAATAAAAACAAAAACCTGAAAATAAAAAACAAAAATCTAAGAAAACTTACTAATTTACAACAACAACCTTGATGGTTAATCAAGGTAAGCAGGGTCCTCCAGAGGGACCTCCTCAACATCACTGTAGAAAAAGGCTCTAAAAATGGTTTCAATCTCTGACCGTTAACCTTGAAAGGACTTCTACCATCTTCAGTATCAATTTCAATAGCACCATGAGGAAAAACAATGCGGACAACAAAAGGACCCGTCCACCGAGAAGGTAACGTCCCGGGGAAGAGATGCAAACGAGTATCATAATAAGAACTTTTTGACCTGGAGAAAATGAATTTCTTAAAATATTTATATCATGCACAAGTTTTAATTTTGTTCTTATACTCCTTAGCACTTCGTATGCATCTTTACGAATCTCTTTCAACTTATTGAGCTGGAGTTTCTTGTGAGATCCTGTTTTGTCAAGCGAAAAATTAAACTGCTTTACAACCCAATATGCCCTATGTTCTAACTCGACGGGAAGGTGACATGCCTTTCCAAGAACTAGACGATAAGGTGACATTCCAATGGGGGTCTTAAACGCAGTACATTAAGCCCATAAGGCATCAGTAAGCCTCAAAGTCTAGTCTTTCCTATTAGGATTAACTGTTTTCTCTAAAATACGTTTAATCTCCCTGTTGGAAACCTCTGCTTGACCACTAGTCTGTGGGTGATATGGGGTAGCTACTTTGTGGGTAATACCATATTTCTTCATCAACAGCTTAAACGGTCGATTACAAAAGTGTGGCCCTCCATCACTAATTATAGCTCGCGGTGTACCAAAACGTGAAAATACGTTATCATTCAAAAACTGGACACGACCTTGTGGTAACCGCCTCAACCCACTTAGACACATAGTCTACAGCGGAAATTATGTAAAGATTACCAAAAAAATTGGGAAATGGACCCATAAAATCAATGCCTCACACATCAAAGACCTCAATCACTAAAATAGGGTTTAAAAGCATCATATTCCTACGAGAAATGGTTCCTCACTTCTGGCAACGCTCACAAGCAACACAGTAACTATGGGTGTCTTTAAACAACGAAGGCCAAAATAATCCACACAGTAATATCTTAGCAGAGTGACCTCCACAAGAATAATCATAACAAAAGAAAATAATACTGGACCGGTCACTCTCAGGTATACATCTCCTAATAATTTGGTCTGGACAATACTTAAACAGATAAGGATCGTCGCAAAAGAAATGTTTTACCTCGGCTAAAAACCTAGAACGATCTTGTTTACCCCAATGTTGAGGTATTCGACCGGTAACAATATAATTTACTATATTCACAAACCAAAGTAATTGGGAAACAGATAAAAGGTGTTCATCGTGAAAACTATCTCTCACAGAAAGGGAATCAACATCAAGCCTAGACAAGTGGTCTGCTACTACATTTTCTGCACCCTTTTTGTCTCTAATTTCTAGAAAAAATTCATGTAACAAAAGGATCCATCTAACCAATTTAGGTTTAGTATCAGAAGATACTTCAAAGCAGCATGATCAATAAAGACTATAATCTTAGAACCTAAGAGATAGGATCTAAACTTTTCTATGGAAAAAACAATGGCTCACATTTCCTTCTTTGTTGTGGTGTAGTTCAGTTGGGCTTCATTTAGAGCTTTGCTAGCATAGTAAATCCATGCAACAATTTGTTTTCCCGCTGTCCTAAAACAACACCAATAGCATAATCTGAAGCATCACACATGATCTCAAAGGGTAGGTTCCAGTTAGGTGCCTGGACTATGGGGGCGTTAGTGAACAAAGTCTTAAGCTTCTCGAAAGCCTTTAAGCAATCATCATTAAAGACAAACTTAATATCTTTTGCACGCAAATTGCAAAGAGGTCTAAAAATCAAGCTAAAATCTTTAATGAATCGACGATAAAAACCTGCATGCCCTAAGAATAACCTAATATCTCTTACTGTTTTGGGAACCTGTAAATTCTTAATAAGGTCAACTTTGGATTTGTCTACCTCTATACCCTTAGAAGATACGGTATTCCCTAAAACAATTCCTGATCGAACCATGAAATGACATTTCTCCCAATTAAGCACTAATTATTTTCCTTACATCTAGTCAACATTAATGTCAAATGATACAAGCATTCATCAAAAGATGCACCAAATACTGAAAAATCATCCATAAAGACCTCTAAAAACCGTTCTACCATGTCATAAAATAGGCCCATCATACAACGCTGAAAAGTTGCAGGGGTATTACACGACCCGAAAGGTATGCCTCTATATGCAAATGTACCAAAGGGACATGTAAAAGTGGTTTTCTCTTGGTCTTCTGGGGCAATAACAATCTGATTATACCAGAGTAGCCATCAAACAAACAATAAAGACTATGTCCAGATAATCGCTCTAGCATTTGGTCGATAAAAGGAAGGGGAATAGTGGTCATTCCTTATGACCTTGTTCAATTTACTATAGTCAATACAAACACGCAACCCGTGGTCACTCAGGTTGGGATTAACTCATTGTTATCATTCTGGACTACAGTGATACCTGATTTCTTGGAAACAACCTGAATAGGGATGACCCACTTACTGTCTGAAATGGGGTAAATAATACCCGCATCTAATAACTTAAGCACCTCAGTTCGAACTACTTCTTTCATGTTAGGGTTCAGTCGACGGTGTATCTCCCTAGAAGGTTTGGTGCAATCCTCTAAATGAATCTGATGTATACAAACAATAAGACTTGTACGCTTAATGTATGCTAAGGTCCACCCTAAATCTTCCTTATTATTTTGAAGTACGGTCACTAGCCTACTTTCTCGATCACTATCCAAGTCGGATGCTACAATTATATGCAAAGTCTCAGATGGGCCTAAAAACACATATTTCAGAGTATCTGCCAATGGTTTGAGGTCCAACTTAGGAGGTTTCTCTAAAGAAGGAATTGAGGTAGAATTAAAAACTGGTAGTGGTTCAAACGTAGCTTCCAACTATTAATATCTAGCACAAGGCTAGAGTCTAACAGAGCATTTACTTGATCAATGGTGTTATCATCGTCAAAATCTAAACCAAAATGGGATAGGCAACTCTGTAATGGATCTTCGGATAATATGTTTGGTAATGATTCCTGAACTAATGTTCCTATTATGTTCACCTCTTCGATGCACATGTCATATAGCTCAGTGGGTTGCTTATTAATATTGAAAATATTCAGCTCAATAGTCATATTACCAAAAGATAAATTCATAATACCATTTCGAAAGTTAATGATCACAATATATGTAGCTAAAAATGGGTGACCTTATGTCACGGGTATCTGGTTTTCTGGGTCAGGAACAAGTTGGGTATCTAGGATAATAAAATCCACAGGATAAATAAACCCATCGACCTCAATAATGACATCCTCGACGATACCACGAGGAATTTTCACAGACCTATCAGCTAACTGAAGCGTTATCTGAGTAGGTTTTAAGTCACCAAGTCCTAGATGGTAGTACACATGGTATGGAAGTAAGTTCACACTGGCTCCTAAGTCAAGTAACACTTTCTCTACACGGTAGTTACCTATTGAGCAAGAAATGGTAAGGGAACCTGGTCTTTGTACTTTGGAGTTGTGTTGTTCTGGATAATTTAACTTACATGACTAGCTAAAAAGGCTTTCTTTTGTACATTAAGCTTTTGCTTTCGCGTACAAAGATCCTTAAGGAACTTGGCATAAGTAGGAATCTGCTTAATTGTATATAATAAAGGAACATTGATGTTGACTTACTTAAAAATCTCCAATATATCATTAAAGTTGGATTCCTTCTTAGTTGGTACTATCAGTACTGGGAATAGGGCTCTGGGCAACAAAATCGGACTTCTCAGGAACCGCATTGGACTCTTTAGACACTCTTTCAGTCTCTTCGGTTACTGGCTCATAAGGGTAAACTACAACATGTTCCCTATCGGGCATGGTTAGCTTATTGTATACCACTCTACCACTCATAATGGTTGTAACATAATTCACATGATTGAATGGTTTCTCTCCAGCAGATACTTCATGAACTCCTCTAGGATTGGGTTATGCCTGACTAGTAAACTTACCTTTTTCTCTCAAAGATCATTCAACTTACTAACCTGGTTTCGTAAATCAGAAATATCCAAAGAATTAGCTCGAACCATCTTTTTATTGTCTTCTAAACTTTGTTCAACGAGTTGTTGAAACTTTACAATGTTATGAGATAAAAAGGTGAAAGACTCTTCTAAACTCATGATCTTCTTATCTGAAGGGTTCTGAAATTGTGCTGGTCCTGAAGGATTCTTAGTGTAGCCAAAACCTAAGGGAGAATAAATGTAACATCCACAATTTTCGCATGACATTTACTCAGGGATGCGTCATGTCCTGGGTTGAAGCTTCACCTTAAGCTTATAAAGCACACTTAGGATTGCATCAGGGTGTGGATGCCTTGCCTCGAATTGTAGTATTAAGGCCCTATTACGCGTGATGAATGATTGAGAATGCATCACTGACCCTATGTGGGGTACCCGATAGCGTATCATAGTGCAAAGGAACTATTATGCCGTGATGCATGATTGAGAATGCATCACTAAGCCAATGTTGTTATTCAATAATGTATTATAGTGCTAAGGCACTATTATGCGGTGATGCAATATTGAGAATGTATCACTGAGCCAATGTTACGTACCAAGAATACATTATAGTGCTAATACACTATTATGCCATGATGCATGATTGAGAATGCATCACTTAGCCAATGTTGCGTACCAAGAATGCAGTATTATGCCGTGATGCATGATTGGGATGCATCACTTAGCCAATGTTGCGTACCAAGAATGGATTATAGTGCTAATGCACTATTATGCTATGAGCATGATTGAGAGTGCATCACTAAGCCAATGTTGCTTACCGAGAATGCATCATAGTGCTAATGCACTATATGACGTGATGCATGATTCAATGCATCACCGAGCCAATGTTGCATGATTAAGTGCTAATGCACTATTATGCCGTGATGCATGATTGAGAATGCATCACCGAGCCAATGTTGCTTACCGAGAATGCATTATTGTCATGGACCAGAAAATCCCGCCTCCGGCGCGTTGCGCTGGGCAGGCAGAACTCCCCGACGCGTGATTTTAAAGAGTGTAACCCGACCTTAAATCCTAACTTCTCGCTGGAAAGTGCAGGTAATTTTTTGCTTTCCAAGCCTACCTTGTAAGCATTATACTCGAAACGTAGTTCCCACATCATTCAAGCTACGTTTATACTGTTCCAGGCATATTTGCCTTTCCAAACATGCTTTGTAAGCATGGTACTCAAACCGTAGTCTCCATATCGTTCCAACACACCCTTGTCCTACAAAGAGTGCAAGGCCATTAAAGCCCATGGTAAATACCTTTAACTAGCATACCATTCCAACTTACCCTCATTATACCAAGGGTTGAAGGCTATACAAGCTAATGGGGATGCCTTTGGCAAGCATCACATAATTTCTCCTTATTGTCCAGGCCTAACTCATGCCTTGGACCAACACCTAGGCTATTTCAAGCCTAAGCTTTCGCTTCATCAATTTTACTTCGACCATGCACTGGAGCCTGCACTTATCTTGTCCTTGCCAAGAGTTCAACATCCAGGCACATGCCATTCCATGCCGCGAAGGTTCCAAGGAAGTATGAAAAATCCATCAAATGGAATTGCAACTACCTCATCAAGTGTGGCAACAATCATCCCTTGCTTAGCATTGCCGAGCCAGATGATATGAGTTACCATAATGTCGCAATCATCTCCCAAATTAGATGATATGAACGACAAGGTGCTGCACCTCAATGCATTGCATTGCGGATGCCTACGTACCCAACCCGTACCCTGATGTGATCAAGCATGACCATAGTTCATTAGAGGGTCAATTCGAAAGGGACAAGCAACTTAAGCCTATTAAGGCAAAGCCAACTTCGATTCCAACTTCATCGCAAGGCCAAGCAAAGCCTAGTTCGTGTAGGCCAAAGGGCTTTCGCAAGGTATGCACTAGTTTGTGCATAACTATCGTTATTTATTATGCAAATATGCATTATCAAGTACGTAACACGATCAAAAGATGCTTTTGTATAATTCAAGCTTCATCGTCTAAGCTACCAGCATATTGATGCTTATGCATCATGCTCCAACGTATAGGCTACTTAGCATATCTACATGTGCATTACCGTTCATGCACATTCCAACAAAGCTCCCTCCCTATATATGTTGTATTCGCATTTCTACAAACAAATATTAGAAAGGTAGGGGTCATCCATTGACTGCAAGGCCGCAAATGAAGATTTCTTGCCAAAGCCAAGTGAAGCATTCTCGGGTAAGCTACAGTTAAACACGTTGATGAGCATCAAGTATGCTCCATCGTATAAGCTACATCACATTTATACGTGACTTACCGCTCATGCACATTCAAGCAAAGTTCTCTCCCTATATATGTTTTATTTGCATTTCCACAAATAAATATTGGAAAGATAAGGGCCATCTATCGACTGTAAGGCCGAAAATGAAGATTTCTTGCCAAACCAAGCATTCTTGGCTCGGTGATGCATTCTCGATAATGCATCACGACATAATAGTACTTCAACACTATGATGCATTTATCGAATAACGACATTGGAACGGTGATGCATTGGGTCATGCATCAAGGCATAATAGTGCCTTAGCACTATGATACTCCAACTTATGCAACTTCGGCTAGTTGATGCATTGGGTCATGCATCACGGTATAATAGTGCCTTAGCACCATGATGCTCCAACTTATGCAACTTTGGCTCGGTGATGCATTGGATTATGCATCACGGTATAGTAGTGCCTTAGCACTACGATGCTCTCACTTACGCAACTTCGGCTCGGTGATGCATTGGGTCATGCATCACGGCATAATAGTGCATTAGCACTATGATGCTCCAACTGAAGCAACTTCGGCTTAGTGATGCATTGGATCATACATCACGACATAGTAGAGCCTTAGCACTATGATGCTCTCACATACGCAACTTCGGCTCGGTGATGCATTGGGTCATGCATCACGGCATAATAGTGCATTTGCACTATGATGCCTCCTAGGATACGCATCATGCTTAGTAGGGCCTTAACACCATAACTCGAGGTCAAGGCATCCACACCCTAATGCACATCTGGGTAAGCTTTATAAGCTTAGGATGAAGCTTCAACCCAGGCCATGACGCATCCTTGAGTAAGCTTCATGCAAAAATTACGGGTGTTACAATTATAGTTCTAATGCACTATTATTCCGTGATGCACGATTGAGATGCATCACTTAGCCAATGTTGCTTACCGAGAATGCATTATAGTGCTAATGCACTATCATGCCGTGATGCATGATTGAGAATGCTCTGGAAGAAAACATGACTGATTATCCCCACCCGTCGCTTGAACGGTATATGTGTTGTCATGCCTGCTAGCTCCCACTTATGAGTGGCAACCCGGAAGACTGTTAACTGTAAAGGTAGGCTTGCATCCGAATGCTCTGGCAATTGATTTTGGTCCTCATAGTACTAAGTACAATATTGCTTGCCATATTTGATTACCCTTTCAACTCTTGTGAACTTTGGGGATTCTTAAGTGTATGTTATGGGACGTCTACTTGAGATCTCGTGTTTGAGTAAAATCCTTTTTGCATTCTTGAGCATGTGGATGAGACACATGTTTAAGGATCCAAATTTATTTTCTTGGTAGAGTTGTAAAACCTTTTCTTCTCCTTGAGCATACTGTAAGGGACGTATGTTTGGAAGGTTTTAATCGGCGTTTACGGCAACTACGAACACTATTAGGATTCCGAGATATACGGAATGGAACGCATATTCAGAAGGTTCTAATTTATGTCCATTAAAAAATATTTTACCTTGCAGGATTTCTGTGCATCATGTTATGGGACATAGGTGCAGGGAATCCAAATCGATGAAGCTTGTCCACAATAGTTTTAGAGTTGAATTGAATTTCAGGGAAAAAAATTTCTGAAGGTGGTAAGAATGTAACACCCGTAATTTTCGCATGACGTTTACTCAGGGATGCGTCATGGCCTGGATTAAAGCTTCACCCTAAGCTTATAAAGCTCACTTAGGATTGCATCAGGGTGTAGATGCCTTGATCTCGAACTGTAGTGTTAAGTCCCTATTACGTATGATGCATGATAAAGAATGCATCACTGACCTTATGTGGGGTACCCGAGAGCGCATCATAGTGCAAAGGCACTATTATGCCTTGATGCATGATTGAGAATGCATCACTAAGCCAATGTTGCTATTTGAGAATGCATTATAATGCTAAGGCACTATTATGCCGTGATGCATTATTCAGATGCATCACCGAGCCAATGTTGCATACCAAGAATGCATTATAGTGCTAATGCACTATTATGCCGTGATGCATGATT
>JAJJMC010030994.1:7184755-7244815 GCA_023531435.1 Papaver californicum
CAATGTTGCTTACCGAGAATACATCATAGTTCTAATGCACTATTATGCCATGATGCATGATTCAATAAATCACTGAGCCAATGTTGCGTAAGTGAGAGCATCATAGTGTAATGCACTATTATGCCGTGATGCATGATTGAGAATGCATCACCAAGCCAATGTTTCTTATCGAGAATGCATTATAGTGCTAATGCACTATTATGCCGTGATACATGATTTAGATGCATCACTTAGCCAATGTTGCGTACCAAGAATGCATTATAGTTCTAATGAACTATTATGCCGTGATGCATGATTGAGAATGCATCACCGAGCCAATGTCGCTTACCAAGAATGCATTATAGTGCTAATACGCTATTATACCGTCACTGAGCCAATGTTGCGTAAGTGAGAGCATCATAGTGCTAAAGCACTATTATGCCGTGATGCATGATTGAGAATGCATCACTGAGCCAAAGTTGCGTACCAAGAATGCATTATAGTGCTAATGCAATATTATGCCGTGATGCATGATTGAAAATCCATCACTTAGCTAATGTTGCGTACCAAGATTGCATTATAGTGGTAATGCACTATTATGCCGTGATGTATGATTGAGAATGCATCACTTAGCCAGTGTTGCGTGCCGAGAATACGTCATAGTGCTAATGCACTATTATGCCGTGATGCATGATTGAGATGCATCACTTAGCCAGTGTCGAGTACCAAGAATGCATTATAGTGCTAATACACTATTATATTGTGATGCATGATTGAGATGCATCACGTAGCCAATATTGCATACCAAGAATGCATTATAATGCTAATGCACTATTATGCCGTAATGTATGATTGAGAATGCATCACTTAGCCAGTGTTGCGTACCGAGAATATGTCATAGTGCTAATGCACTATTATGCCGTGATGCATGATTGAGTATGCATCATTAGAAAGTGCAGTAGATGAACGCCAATCCACTTGTATAAATGCAAATAAAACATATATAAATAGGAGGTGTTGGTTGGAAATCGATTATGCTTAGCTATGACACCAGAAAGCGGATTTGCCTTAGAGGCGCCAACCAGAAAGCGGATTTTCCTAGAGGCGCCAACCATTTAGCGGATTTTCCTAGAGGAGCCAACCTGAAAGAGGATTTGCCTAGAGGCGCCAACCAGTTAGCGGATTTGCCCAGGAGGCACC
Source organism: Papaver californicum (assembly GCA_023531435.1). Classification (NCBI taxonomy): domain Eukaryota; kingdom Viridiplantae; phylum Streptophyta; class Magnoliopsida; order Ranunculales; family Papaveraceae; genus Papaver; species Papaver californicum. The sequence continues at coordinate 7,185,935 of JAJJMC010030994.1, forward strand.
AACCAGTTGGCGTTTTTGCCTTAGTGCAGTCGATGGATGTCACTTTCCTTTCTTTTATTTATTTGTAAAAATGGGAATAAAACACATATAGGTAGGGAGCTTTGCTTGAATGTGCATGAGCGGTAATGCACATATCTATGAGATGCGGCATATATACGTTGGAGCATACTTGATGCTTGTAGCTTATCCCATAAAGCTTAAGTTATGAGAAAACATCATTTCAATAGTGTTACGTACTCGAGAACGCATATTCGCATAGCAAATAGCGATAGTTAGGCACAAACTAGTGCATAACTTGTGAATTCCATTTGACCTATACGGACTAGGCTTTGCTTGGCCTTTGGTTCTGCGATGAAGTGGGAATTGATGCTGGCTTTACCATAATAGGCTTAAGTTGCTTGTTTATTTCGAATTGATACTATGGGCATGTTTGATCCCTTCAAGGTATAGGTTGGATGCGTAGGCATCCGCAATGCAATGCATTGAGGTGCAGCATCTTGTCGCTCATATCATCTAATTTGGAGATGATTGCGACGCTTTGGTAACTCATATCATATGGATCGGTAATGTTATGCAAGGAGATGATTGTTACCGCACTTGATGAGGTAGTTGCATTCCATTTGATGGATGCTCATAGATCCTATCAAGCTATTCGGTATGAAAGGAATATGCCTGGTTTCTGCACTCTTGGTAAAAACAAGATCAGTGTATGCACCCAGTGCTTAGTCGAAGCAGAGTTGATGAAGCGAAAAATAGGTCTGAAATGGCCTAGGTGCTAGTCCAAGGCATGAAATAGGCCTGGAAAATGATTGTAATTATATGATGCTTGCCAAAGCATTCACCATTGGATTTAATGGTCATATACCCTTTGTATAATAAGGGTGAGTGGGAACAGAATCGAAACTATGTTCCGAGTATCATGCTTGCAAAGCATGATAGAAAGGCAATATACCTGCATATGACATCGAGAAGTTAAGATTTAAAATCCGGTTACTATCTCTTAGGGCGCGCATAGGGGAGTTCTGGCCTGCCTAGCGCAACGCGCCGGAGGCGAAATTTTCCGGTCCGTGACATTAAGAATTACCAGACTGCCCTTGATTCTTGCCATTAGACCAGGAAATTGGGATGGTTTCTCCAACCAGGGTTATAAGTTTCAGAATATGGGTCATATTATGACGGTTTTCAAACCTAGAGTTGTTATAAAGAGCATAGGCTTGCTCTTCGTATCTAGCATGGTTTGACCCTTTAGTTAATCCCTAAGACCTCTAAACACCTAAGGATATCTGACCCACTATCAACTCTATCGACCCTATGGATATGATTCTTAGATATTTCTGGTTCTCTCATCGATTCCTAGGATTTCAAGTCAAAACATGTATCTGGGTCCTAATGGGTGAATTCTCCACCACTCATTATTTCTACCTGCATACGGGTTTCACTATCAAGTCCCTCATATAAAATTTGGGTCATGTGGGTTTTCTCAAAGCCGTGATGTGGACAGTGGTATAACAATTCATTAAACCTTTTTACATAATCGTGTAGGTTTTCACCTAATTTTTGCTTAAATGTTTGAATAGACTGACGAACAACAACAGTCTTATGGTGAGGGTAGAACTTCTTAACAAAAACCTCTACAAGACCGTCCCAGGTGGTGATTGTTTAAGAGGGAATAAAATGATACCACTCTTTGGCTTTTTAATCAAGAGAGAAGGGAAACAAACGTAACCTAAGCACATCTTTGGAGATATTCAGATAACTCATTGTGTCACAAATCATTTCAAAATCTCTTATGTGGGTATATGGGTGTAGATGGTGAGTTTTTGACAAGGGCTAGAATTGTAAAATTACCCTCTATTAAGCAACAAGAACGTATGTGTGCATATTTATACGCATATGCTTAATATAGAATATTTTGCTTCTATTTATATTCCGCAAGCAAATTGGGGATACAAATTCCACCTAAATATTCTAAAATGGCCTTGTAGTCTCTTTAATACTCGTAATATCGAACTAGTCTCAAGTCGCATAAATTCCACGGCTGAATTCCTTGAACTTGAATCGAATGAGCATTGATGTTCTAGCAACATCTATTAAACTGGGGAATAGCTAATGCTTAAACCCTGATATATACATTATATCTTAACGCTACAATAACAATGGATGCACCTCAAATTGCTCTTATGAGCCTAAATATGCTACTTTAGCACTTTACTTAAATGTAAGCAACAAATAATATGCCATTCCCTCTGATGTGCCACAGTCGAGAAGCAATGCCATAAAAGATGCATTGAACCTCTCATTTAGGCTAACCCTAGCCTTTCCTCATATTGACGCCAAGATAGCACTAGCCCATTCGACTTAGCATTATATTGGCACTAGTTAGCCACAGTAGCGCTAAAAGCGCTAACTTTCCTGGCGCTAAACCCTAGCACCTGAGAGGTGCTAACTAACCAAAAATTATCTTTGCTAGTACATTTTAGCCTAATAAGGCCTTAGCCCACGTATAGTCAGCTTGGCACCTAAACCTTAGCACCAAAGTTCTAATCCTAATTTTAGCAACAAAAAAGTGCTAACCCTAATATTAGCAACAAAAGCGAAGTTATTGTGGCTAACGCCCTTGCGCTAACTCCCTTGGTGGCTAGCTCCTTTCCGCTAATGCATGTGGCTAACGCCCTTGGAAAATGCTCTTGTGGATAACGCCCTTGGCAAACGCCCTTGCGGATAACCCCTTTGCAAACGCCTGTAGTTAACACCCATGGACAACGCCGTTGAGGCTAGCGCCCTTGGGCCTAACGATCTTGATGTCTAACTCCCTTGCACTAATGCCCATGGTGACTAGTGCTCTTGGTGGCTAACGTTCTTGTTTGTGACTAGCGCCCTTGTTGTGGCCGACGCCACTGACACTGGCACCCTTTCCCTAGCTCCAATGCATTTCTAACAAAACCTAATGAGCTTCTAAGGCTAATACGTCCTTATCCATACTTAGCGACTTAACCAAAAATATATTTGTGCTAAAACCTCATTGCTAACTATATAATTTAAGTGTTAACTTCAAACCTCCTTGGTGCTAGAATCCTAGCTCTAGTACAATTTTTATTTACCAAAAGTTGTGCATATTGGTCTTACTCCTGAGACGTTAGCCCACTAGCCTTTTATGTTAAGAGAGTTAGCTTCTTATTTCACTAAGTAGCTAGTGTTGTCTTTGCTAGTTACTTTCCTCAGAATTATGCCGTTCCTCTCAATATAGGTCCTACATTGAGTCTTTTATGAATTTCAACATGTTTCCTTGCTTGAAGAACCCTCTACAACATTTGGCCTCAAATGCCTCTCAGACTTACGATAAGCCGTTTATAAGCTAATGCTTAGTTATTAAATATGTCATGTTACTTTCAAACAAGCACATGACCACTAAAAATCCCATACTCAGTACTAATCAGTTTGGTTATCAGACAAGTGAATCGCACAACTTAGCTCGCTAAATTAACATGTCATTTGACTTGAATTGACTTAATTAAAACCATAGTGGCTTATAACTCCACTATTTCCAATAGATATCAAATACAACATTGGGGGATTCTCATTGGGGTATTGGTATGGCGTTCTATGGCATCGTGGGTGGTGACACAACCCCCACGAACAAGAAGGTAACAAGAAGTGGGCGGTTACAGAGCAGTTGAGAGGATGAGGAATAGTGGTCAGACAGGTCTCCCCTACTTTTTTGGGAACCACCCACTACAATATCCACAATCATCACTTCTCCACCTTTTCCTAACTTCCATGACTTACGAGAATATCAGTGTGTCCTCTTCAAACTATAAATAGATGATTCTCATCTATTCGAAACAAGACAGAAACACACAATAAAAACAATCAGTCTGAAGAAACCAGAATCTATAGAATTAACGATTCCTCTACATATAATCCATTCTTCTTCACACACTACTGATATTTTTCAACCTTCTTTGCTTCCCTCCCCTAAGATCTACACAAATCCTTTCCATCTTGGTAATCGAAGCAGGACGTAAACGGTCATTTCTTGGTTTAGGTTCGTCCTGTTCGAGCTTGATTTTCAAACCTACTTAAAATTACCACTTTGCAGTATACTTTTTTTCACCCTGAAACAATTGGCGACCACAACGGGAGATCAACCTTTCAATTACAAAAGCCAATTTTCAGTTATTCAAAATGGTGGATCTTAGGTATGGAGCAGTTACAACTCATATTATCGGTTCAGGGAGTACTAGTGGTGGTGATTATGAAAACACCCCTATCGCTACTGAACCTCCCCGTACTGATTCCACTACTATACCTCCTCTCGGCAACAAAACCGTTGAAGATACCGAGAATACTCAAACTCCAATCAACATAGCCGATCTGATGAAAAATACAAGAAGTTCTTGCCAAAACCCGAGTGGACATGGCTACCACTCAGAAGGAGATACTCGCTTGGTTCAAGACCCTGACGGAGCAACTCTCCCCGGAACAACGTCATCGCTTAACAGAGCAGACCAAAATAACCTTTACAATGGTTGTTGATGGTGAAACACCTGGGGATTGAAAAGAAAAGAAAGTCCACATCATTCCTGATCGACCACCATAGAGGTACCGACAATCCAATTTTGTCACCCGCGAAGATCTGGAGAAACCCTTGTGAAATCAATGAAAGGAGGAATCGTCCTCGGCCTATCAACACCAACCTCCATACCCGCCTGAAATACAGAAGATCCCTTTGCCGACGGGTTACTCTTCCCCAACTTTCACATTGTATGAAGGAACTGGGAATGCTCGTGAGCATGTCTCTCGATTTCTCAAATCCCACGGGGGACATGAATACAATCATGTATTACGTCTCAAAGAGTTTTCAAAATCCCTCACTGGAAGAGCCTACATGTGGTATAACAATATTTCTCCTAACAGAATCTCTGATTAGGAAGACATGGTTAACTCCTTTTATAAGAAATACTTAATCGTCTCCGAGAAGATCACTCTATTAGACCTGGGAAGGATGTTCCATAGGAATAATGAACACCCTAATGAATCCGTGAAGAGATTTAGAGTTCAAGCACTTGATTGCCATGATCCAAACGTAACAGAACATCAACTAGTGGAGCTCTGCATTAATGGTATGATCCCTGTTTACTGTGCTCTTCTCGAAAATTTACGTTTTCAGACTTTTTCCGAGTTACATGAAGCCGCAAAACGATCCTCCATAATTTCTCCCGCCCTCCTGGAGAGAACTAGGCCAACAAAAGAAGAGAACCGTGGAGATACACGTGGGAATCGACGGCTAGTCAACAAACAGTATGGCGTTCAACCATCAATTGGTGTTGTCGGTAACGAAGGTCCCAAGAGGAAAACTTCATCTCAACCAGAGGCACAGACAAAACATTTTCCTTCTCATCTGCCGTCGACACCATTTCCAACTCAAAAATTAACTCTGTCCCAAAACAACACTAAAGCTTCACAACAACAGTTACAGCCGCAGCAGGGACAAGATGTTAAACCAAACATAATGTTCTCGGACTTCCCAGTCCAAATAAAAGAAATACTCGAGCTACTCGAAGCGTGGATATAAGATGGTGCTCTCCAGTTCCCCCCCTGTACGACGGCTTCCCATAGCTCAGCAGATGACAAATCCTAAATACTGTCATTATCATCGATATATTAATCATCCGACCATTGATTGCAACAACTAAAGCGTATTTTCAAAGAAAAATTGGAATCATGAGAATTGCAATTAGAAGCTGAAGTAGTCCACAAAAATCCCCTTCCTGTCAGAAACTTCACTCTCTCTGGGAAGTCAACCAACCACATAGTTCAATCTCTGATGGAACGCATGTGTGAGATTCTCTATCTCTCGAAGGGACAACGTAAAGATGTCTTTGCTGCCTTAAATCATGTTGTAGCCGGCAAGCGCATATCCTTTGTGGAAAAGACCCACTCCAAAGTAGATCCTCCCTTGAAAATCTTAGTCAACACGAAAAATGAGAAATGTGACTGGGGACTCCCCACAAAGCTTGAAAATATGACTTGGACTCTAAAAATCGATCAAATAAGTCCCACTTCTCAAGCCTCTTTGCAATCAGTGATCCCATATCCTATCAGAACCCAGGAGCTCTGCCTAGAAAACAACCGTATCATGGCTAGAGGATGTGAATGGGGAGCCAATCCATTTCAATATTTTTTCAAATGTTTGAAAATTGCTTTTGCTAAGAATGGGAGAATTCATGACTCACCTGCGAGTCAAATTACCTCCGGTAGTGAGAAGAAGTGCCAGCAGCAATCCTTGGATGCCCAAGGAAAAGACCTCCCAGACGAAATGATAAAGCCTGGGCCTTTTTAAATTGGAGACACGATTCTGAAAGTCACTAAGAAGACACAACTTCTAACATCAGTTCCTTTGGCTATCAAGGAAGAACCCTACATAATTACTGAGACTCTACTAGGTGATCACTACAAGCTTATAAACTACGACAAGCTAGAAGGAATAATAATTCAGGGCAAGTGGCTCAAGACTTGCAAGACCTGACTGTTTCACTATTTGACTCCATATTTTCTTATTTCATGCAATATTTATATTTCCTTTAAAATGAGTGCAATATTTCTACACTCATAGTTAGGTTTTCAAATTTATCAATCAATTCAAATATCTCTATTTATTTCAAAAAAAAAAATAATAATAAAGGAGTCTATCTCTCTTCATAAATAACTTGTCAAAAAAAAAACCTACCTACTCAAAATCCCAAAATAAAACCATAAATGTGCTTCATAAAGTCATAAAACTAGAAAAATCCTTGAAAGTTAGCTTAGTCCCTACAGAATATTCCTTATCCATCCTTTCAAGAGTCTCCAATGCAAGATCCAACTCCTGGGAAAGCCTTTCAACTTCTCTTCTAGCACTGGTCACCGCCTCCAGATTGGTAAGACCCCCTACTTCAGCGAAATATTCTCGCATGGCTCCCAGACAATGAAAAACCCACATGACGTTCAGAACAGAACTCTTGGCGTTGTTTACAACCTCCTCCCACTCTTCTAAGAAGGCATCAGAAACTTCATGCCAAGAGAGTGAGAACATCTCTTGTACGATGAGCAACAAGTTGGAAACATCTCGTTCTAAAACTCTGTAGCTTCTGGAAGTATCAACAGAAAAGTGACCAAAATTCTTCCATATCCTTATATACAACTCAGCATAAGTGGATAGACAACAAATCCTTCAACACGCAAATACCCCGGAAGGGTCCTACTCGGGCCAAAGTCAATATCAATACCTGCACCAGGATGCTCGACGGAAGCGTTATCCTCAACAAGAATGAAAGAAGAAGTCTTCTCACTATTTTTAGTAGGGGAGAGCACATCATCTACATCGGGATCAACACTAATTCTTGTTCCCTCACTAGCAAGCTTGACTCTCTGAATTTGGTTATTCACCCCCTAAAAGTAGATGTCATATGAGTAAATTGAGTCAAAGCGTCTCAAACACAAATTATTGGGCATGAATAATAAAACTTATCATCAATACTCATAGAAATCATATACAATCATTATAAAGTGTTATTCAACGGATTATATGGGTTGGAACAATCACAAGACATTTTACAAAAACGCCTCAGAAACAATTTGCACTGACCTTCGGAAACTTTAAAACTTACAACAATTGGTGATGAATATGGGTATGGTTATCATATAAAAATCTCCGTATTTGAATCTACTACAACATGTCAAAAGGGCGCATCAATCAGACAAGTTATCTAAGATCTATGGAAAAAACGGCTAGCGGAATCAAGTCTGAAAAACTGTCAGGATTTTCCTGGATACTTTATGAGTTCTACTGTTCGGTAGATTAGACACTCTAAATGAGCTCAAAACCTAGATTTATTCCTTCCAAGTTGTAGGAAATTGTTTTCTAATAAATATAGAGGGGTTAATCATCCAAAATGGAGGTCGTATGAAGATTTTATGACGTTTTTCCCAGACCTTATACTTCTGAAATTTTCTGATGACGAAAATTTGCAAATACTTTGCAAATTTCGAGCACAATTATACTTATATGGGAAATTAAAGAAGTCTACATGGTTTATTACTATTACAAGGAGGAAAGAATTTACTTGAGTAGGATCCAAGTTGGTGGAAGGTTCCAACACCATTTCACTTTCAATACTTGCTTCATCATTAATAATATTGGATTCAGGTTCTTCACGGATTTCTTATGTACGAGATGTTTCTTCAAATTCCTCCTTCCCATACTCATGTACTTATTCCATGCTTATGGTGTCCCCTGAAGCCTCAGGAGTGTCACTAGAGTCGATACAAATGCTCGTGCTCACATGCTACACCAAGACAAGAAAATATGTGTATTATGAACTATGAATGCACAAGAAATTGAGAATCCAGAAGGAATACTTACATTCTTACGAGGGCCGATCTTACTTCCATGGAAGATCACCCTTGGTCCTTGCATTCCATATTGGGGACTACCCATAGCAACAAAAGCAACGTCCATCCGAGGACGAACAACACGAGTCTAGCAGAAAAGGCGAAAGATAAGAATCACAAAAGTCATGTTTTCAGAATTAAGAAGTCAAAGAAAAGACCTTTACCTCCTGAGATGCACCAATAATTAGCTTTTGCTTGACTTTAGACAATCGCTGCAAATTGGGACACCGAGCCTTGTCCTCCTTAGATGGAGGTCCAATCATTATTGGAGGCATAAAGAAGAATTCCTTGAAGATTCTCCTCTCAGCATTCCAGAAGCGTACATACATAACTGATATCCGAGGCTTTCTACCCCGAATAAAGAAAGGAATGCTTATTCCTTTAATAAGACAAACATCCAAATTCTTCTTTAATTCTACAATGGATGGAGCTACACTGTATCGCGAGGTACTTCTTGGTTGAAACTCATCCGACAAGCCGTACGATCGATGTTATATGCTTGCACCGAATAACCTTCCGAGCGAAGAGCAAGGATATGACCTGGAGTGGAGTTGTTCATGAATGCGTTTTGCCGCATTAACGTCTTTTTCTTTACCCAACCAAAGAACCCCCTCGACCTCTTTGGAAAAAGTGGTAGATGAAAGTATATGACCGTACTCAGAATCCCAAGGTCTGAAGTTTACCTTACCTTGAATATCTATCAAGTCAATCAAATCGAAGGGGGTAGCATTCTTCCTATACCAACGACGGATCCTTGTATATTCAATACCTCCCTTTAAGTTCAAAATCTTCGGCAAAGGTACATATTTTGGGAAGTGCTCCCATAACCATGCTTGGAGAAACATGGTAGGGACACAAGAATCAATCTTCATAAATCCATATGAAATCTTTATGTCACGACCAGTGAATATAAATGAGAATAAAAAGAACCAACAAATAATTTACCAAGAGGGATACACTCACCACCAGCGAGTGTTACTGTCATAGGAACAACTTGAAGCTTCAAATTGCCAATGGGAAAGTCTTTGAATACGACCCTAGACAGCCAGAGTGTCATAAAGGCCGAAATGATCAGAGGGTCGCTAAGAGAGACCCTAGACAAGCCGTACGATCGATGTTATATGCTTGCACCGAATAACCTTCCGAGAGAAGAGCAAGGATATGACCTGGAGTGGAGTTGTTCATGAATGCGTTTTGCCCAAAAGAAAAGGCATTAACGTCTTTTTCTTGACCCAACCAAAGAACCCCCTCGACCTCTTTGGAAAAATTGGTAGATGAAAGTATATGTCCGTGCTCAGAATCCCAAGGTCTGAAGTTTACCTCAACTTGAATATCTATCAAGTCAATCAAATCGAAAGGGGTAGCATTCTTCCTATACCAACGACGGATCCTTGTATATTCAATACCTCCCTTTAAGTTCAAAATCTTCGGCAAAGGTGCATATTTTGGGAAGTGCTCCCATAACCATGCTTGGAAAAACATGGTAGGGACACAAGAATCAATCTTCATAAATCCATATGAAGTCTTTATGTCACGAGCCAGTGAATATAAATGAGAATAAAAAGAACCAAGAAATAATTTACCAAGAGGGATACACTCACCACCAGCAAGTGCTACTGTCATAGGAACAACTTGAAGCTTCAAATTGCCAATGGGAAAGTCTTTGAATACGACCCTAGACATCCAGAGTGTCAGAAACGCCGAAATGATCAGAGGGTCGCTAAGAGAGGGATCATCAGCTCCGTCGTTACCATTCTACCAATGATCAATCCACTTCACATAATACGCACCATTTCGATCATTATCCTGCTTGATTTCTTCTACCTTCCTCTCCAGAGCTGTGATCATTTGCTTCTCTTTAGCAGAATTTTCGACATGAAGATTTCCAGAAACCGGAAGTTGCAGCAAACTAACTATATCCTCCTGAGTAATTGTTAGTTCTCCCCAGGAACATAAATCTTTATGAATTAGTCAACACCAACATGAAGCGAAAGTCAAAAGACCTTCAACATCCTTATAGACCTGTAGATGATCAGACAGTCTTAAAACATGAAATATTCCAGCCTCTTTCAAAATCTTAACCACTAAAGGGTCACTTAATATAACTTTGCACCATCTCGTCCACTTTTTCATGGGGAATTGATATGTTTTGAACTCGACAAAAGAAGGTAAATAATCTCCCCTCTAGCACCTAATGAAGATCAAACTCCCACGCTTGCTCGTGCCGCAGCCTTGAAGGACAAGATCAATCCTTTTCACGCCACCAGCAAGAAGAAAAAAAGAAAAAAGGGAGTCACATAAAAAAAAGTGGAAGAAGTATATATAGGCGCAAACTTGAAAAATCCCAGTCCAATTGAGAAACCTAGAACAAAAGGAGAAAAAAGTGGCGCCAAGTGCTTTCTTCTTAGACGCGTCAATTCTTGGCCCTTCCCACCCATGGTGACTGATATTTCAAGCAGAGACAAAGGCGCCTACTACCTTCAACTAAGTTTTATGTTAAGGGGTGCACATCTCAAGATCCCAGAAGCTAAGTATACCTTTTTCTACTCTTAAAATTTAAATTATACATATATAATTGTTGAAAGTATATTTTCACCATTTAGTGCTACCCTGCAACATTATTTGTCACGGACCGAAAAATTACGCCTCCGGCGCTATGCGCTGGGCAGGCCAGAACTCCTCGATGCGCGTCTTAAAAGATAGTAGCCGGACCTTAAAGTTTAACTTCTTACTGGCAAATGCAGGTAGATTTTCCTTTCCAAGCATGCTTCGTAAACCTGATACTCGAAACGTAGTTTCCACATCATTCGAACTCACCCTTGTTCTGCTAAGGGATGAAGGTTATACAAGCGAATGGGGATGCCTTTGGCATGCATCACATACTTATGAACATTGTCCAGGCCTAACTCATCCTTGGACTAACACCTAGGCAATTGGAGGCCAAATTTTTTGCTTCATCGACTCTGTTTCGACCATACTCTGGAGCCATCACTAATCTTGTTCTTGCCAAGAGTTCAGCAACCAGACATAATTCGTTCGTATCGTATGTAATGCTTAAAGGAATATTCCAAAACCCATCGCTTATCAGGTGCGCTACCTTAGAGGAAAACTCATTCCTCTTTGCCTATGGAATACCCAAAAAGAGAGCTAAACTATTGCGAACACACCAGTTATCAAAGAAAACTGAAGTTTTCTCACCATTACCGATCGTGCATCGAGTGTTGGCTTCAACTTCATTATAAATCCATCTAAATCCAGGCATAATGGAGGACTTAAAGCCATAATATATCAGTTCCCCATTGACCTTAAAGAACTTGGCACGTAAGAATTGTGCCCATTTCTTATCAGAATTCTTGATATTCCAGCAAAGCTTCATCAACATTGCCTTGTTCATTACCTCCATCCTTGGGATAGCTAAAACCCCTTCACCCAAAGGGCAACAAAGGGTATCATAAGATACCACCATTTTACGCCTCACTTTTGAATCTCCTGTCCAAATAAAATTACGTATAGTTCGTTCCCAATATGCGATGGTCCTAAAAGGCCATTTATAAACTGCCGTTGAATGAATAGCGAAGCTGGAGCTAACTGATCTTACAAGAACCAATCTAGCTGGAAATGAAAGTAAAGTACCGAACCAACCAGCTAACTTGTCCATGATTTTCTCTACTACGGGCCGTACATGAGCATACATGACCGAGCCAGCTATAAGTTGAATCCCCAAATATCCATAATCTAGCTAACTTGTCCATGATTTGTGGAAATGCAAATAAAACATATATATGGAGGGAGCTTTGATTGAATGTGCATGAGCGGTAATGCACATATAAATGCGATGTAGCTTATACGATGGAGCATACTTGATGCTCATCAACGTGTTCAACTGTAGCTTACCCGAGAATGCTTCGCTTGGCTTTGGCAATAAATCTTCATTTGCGGCCTTGCATTCGATGGATGACCCCTACATTTCTAATATTTGTTTGTAGAAATGCGAATACAACATATATAGGGAGGGAGCTTTGTTGGAATGTTCATGAGCAGTAATGCACATGTAGATATGCGAAGTAGCCTATCCGTTGGAGCATACTTGATGCATAAGCATCAATATGCTGGTAACTTAGCCGATGAAGCTTGAATTATGCAAAAGCATCTTTTAATCGTGTTACGTACTTGATAATGCATATTTGCATAACAAATAACGATAGTTATGCACAAGCTAGTGCATACCTTGCGAAAGCCCATTGGCCTACACTGACTAGGCTTTGCTTGGCCTTTGGCCTTGCAATGAAGTTGGAATCGAAGTTGGCTTTACCTTAATAGGCTTAAGTTGCTTGTCCCTTTCGAATTGACCCTCTGATGAACTACGGTCATGCTTGATCCTATCAAGGTACGGGTTGGGTACGTAGGCAGCTGCAATGCAATGCATTAAGGTGCAGCACCTTATCGGTCATATTATCTAATTTGGGAGATGATTGCGACATTATGGTAACTCATATCATCTGGCTCGGCAATGCTAAGCAAGAGATGATTTTTACCACACTTGATGAGGTAGTTACAATTCCATTTGATGAATTGTTCATAATTCCTTGGAACTGTCGCGGCATAGAATGGCATATGCCTGGATGTTGCACTCTTGGAAAGAACAAGATAAGTGCAAGTTCCAGCGCATGGTCGAAGTAAAATTGGTGAAGCGAAATCTTAGGCTTGAAATAGCCTAGGTGTTGGTCCAAGGCATGAGTTAGGCCTGGACAATAAAGTGAAATTGTCACAGACCGGAAAATTCCTCTTCCGACGCGTTGCGCTGGCAGGCCAGAACTCCCCGATGCGTGATTTAAAAGAGTGTAACCCGACCTTAAAGCCTAACTTCTCGCTGGAAAGTGCAGGTAAATATTTGCTTTCCAAGCGTACCTTGTAAGCATTATACTCGAAACTTAGTTCCCACATCATTCAAGCTACGTTTATATCGTTCTAGGCATATTTGCCTTTCCAAAATGCTTTGCAACATGGTACTCAAACCGTAGTCTCCATATCGTTCCAACACACCCTTGATTTACAAAGGGTGCAAGTCCATTATTGCCCAGGGTGAATGCCTTTGACTAGCATACCGTTCCAAGTTACCCTCATTATACCAAGGGTTAAAGGCTATACAAGCTAATGGGGATGCCTTTGGCAAGCATCACATAATTTTGCTTTATTGTCCAGGTCTAACTTATGCCTTGGACCAACACCTAGGCTATTTCAAGCCTAAGTTTTTGCTTCATCAATTTTGCTTCGACCATGCGCTGGAGCCTGCACTTATCTTGTTCTTGCCAAGAGTGCAACATCCAGGCACATGCCATTCCATGTCGCGACGGTTCCAAGGAAGTATGAACAAACCATCAAATGGAATTGCAACTACCTCATCACAACAATCATCTCTTGTTTAGCATTGCCGATCCAGATGATATGAGTTACCATAATGTCGCAATCATCTCCCAAATTAGATGATATGAGCGACAAGGTATTGCACCTTAATGCATTGCATTGCGGCTGCCTATGTACCCAACCCGTACCTTGATAGGATCAAGCATGACCGTAGTTCATCAGAGGGTCAATTCGAAAGGGAAAAGCAACTTAAGCCTATTAAGGCAAAGCCAACTTCGATTCCAACTTCATCGCAAGGCCAAAGGCCAAGCAAAGCCTAGTTCGTGTAGGCCAAAGGGCTTTCGCAAGGTATGCACTAGCTTGTGCTTAACTATCGCTATTAATTATGCAAATATGCATTATCAAGTACATAACACGATCGAAAGATGCTTTCGCATAATTCAAGCTTCATCGGCTAAGCTACCAGCATATTGATGCTTATGCATCAAGTATACTCCAATGTATAGGCTAATTGGCATATCTATATGTGCATTACCGCTCATGCACATTCTAACAAAGCTCCCTCCCTATATATGTTGTATTCGCATTTTTACAAACAAATATTAGATAGGTAGGGGTCATCCATCAACTGCAAGGCCGAAAATGAAGATTTCTTGCCAAAGCCAAGCGAAGCATTCTCGGGTAAGCTACAGTTAAACACGTTGATGAGCATCAAGTATGCTCCATCGTATAAGCTACATCGCATAGCTATAAGTGCATTACCGCTCATGCACATTCGACCAACACCTCCTCCCTATATATGTTTTATTTTCATTTCTACAAATAAATATAAGAATAGTAAGTGACATCTATCGACTGCAAGGCCGAAATTAAGATTTCTTGTCAAAGCCGATCGAAACATTATCGGGTAAGCTACAAATAAACACTCTAATGCATCACGATGATGCATTAGTGGCTCGGTGATGCATTCTCAATAATGCATCACGGTGTAACAGTGCCTTAGCACTATGATGCGTTCATTGAATAATGACATTGGCTCGGTGATGCATTGAATCATGAATCACGACATAATAGTGCCTTTGCACTATGATGCTCTCACTTAAGCGACTTCGGCTCGGTGATGCATTAGGTCATGCATCACGGTATAATAGTGCCTTAGCACTATAATGCTCCAACTTATGCAACTTCGACTTGGTGATGCATTGGATCATGTATCACGATATAATAGTACATTTGCACTATGATGCTCTCACTTACGCAACTTAGACTCGGTGATGCATTGGGTCATGCATCACGGCAAAATAGTGCATTTGCACTATGATGCTCTCACTTACGCAACTTCGACTCGGTGATGCATTGGGTCATGCATCACGGCATAATAGTGCCTTAGCACTATAATGCTCCAACTTATGCAACTTCGGCTTGGTGATGCATTGGATCACGCATCACGGCATTATAGTTCCTTAGCACTATAATGCTCCAACTTATGCAACTTCGTCTTGGTGATGCAGTGGATCATGTATCACGGCATAATAGTGCATTTGCACTATGATGCTCTCACTTACGCAACTTCGACTCGGTGATGCATTGGTCATGCATCACGGCATAATAAGGCATTTGCACTATGATGCTCTCACTTACGTAACTTCGACTCGGTGATGCATTGGGTCATGCATCACGGCATAATAGGGCCTTAGCACTATGATGCCTCCTTGAATACGCATCACGCAATAGGGCCGTAACACTATAATTCGAGGTCAAGGCATCCACACCGTAATGCACATCTGGGTAAGTTTTATAAGCTTAGGATGAAGCTTCAACCTAGGCCATGACGCCTCCTTGAGTAAGCTTCATGCAAAAATTGCGGGTATTATAGAAATTATGTGATGCTTTCCAAAGGCATCCCCATTAGCCTGTATAGCCTTCAACCCTTGGTATAATGAGGGTAAGTTGGAATAGTATGCTAGTCAAAGGCATCCACCATGGGCTTTAATGGCCTTGCACCCTTTGTAAGACTAGGGTGTGTTGGAACGATATGAAGACTACGGTTTGAGTACCATGCTTGCAAAGCATGTTTTGAAAGGCAAATATGCCTGGAACGGTATAAACGTAGCTTGAATAGTGTGGGAACTACGTTTCGAGTATAATGCTTACAAGGTAATCTTGGAAAGCAAAAATTTACCTGCACTTTCCAGCGAGAAGCTAGGCTTTAAGGTCGGTTTACACTCTTTTAAATCACGCATCGGGGAGTTCTGGCCTGCCCAGAGAAGCGCGCCGGAAGAGGAATTTTTCGGTCCGTGACAATCTATTAGACTCGGGAATATCTAATGCTTAAACTTGATATACATTATAGCTTAACGCTATAATAGCAATGAATGCACCTCAAATTTCTCTTCTGAGCCTAAATATTCTACTTTAGCACTTTGCTTAAATATAAGCCACAAATAATGCACCATTCCCTTTGAACGCCACAATCGAGAAGCAATGCCATAAAAGATGCATTCAACCTCTCATTTAGGCTAACCCTATCCTTTCCTCATATTAATGCCAAGATAGCACTAACCATTCGGCTTAGCATCGCATTGCCACTAGTTAGCCACAATAGCGCTAACAACGCTAACTTTCCTGTACTAAACTCTAGAACATGAGAGGTGCTAACTAACAAAAAATGGTATTAGATAGTACATTTTAGCCTAATAAGGCCTTAGACCATGTATAGTCATCTTGGCACCTAAACCTTAGCACCAAAGTGCTAACCCTAATTTTAGCAACAAAAGTAATGCTCTTATGGCTAACGCCCTTGCGCTAACTCTCTTAGTGGCTAACTTCTTTTCGCTAACGCATGTGGCTAATGCCCTTGGAAAACGCCCCTTTTGCTAATGGACTTGCAGCTAACCCTTTTGCAAACGCCTACAACTAACACCCATGGCCAACGCCCTTGGGCCTAACGATCTTGGTGGCTAACTCCCTTGCACTAACGCCCTTGGTGACTAGCGCTCTTGGTGGATAACGCCTTTGCTTGTGACTAGTGCCCTTTTTATGGCTGACGGTCTTGGCACTAGCACCCTTTCCCTAGCTCCAATGCATCTCTAGAAAAATCCAATGCGCTTTAAGGCTAATACGTCCTTATCCATACTTAGCGACTTGGCCACAAGTATATTTGTGCTAAAACCTCAGTGCTAACTATACAATTGAAGTGCTAACTTCAAACCTCCTTGGTGCTATATTCCTATCCCTTGTATAATTAATATTTACTAAAAGTTGTGCATGTTGGTCTTACTCCTGAGACGTTAGCCCACTAGCCTTTTATGTTAAGAGAGTTAGCACCTTCTTATTTGCACTAAGTAGCTAGTGTTGGATTTGCTAGTTACTTTCCTCAGAAATATGCCTTTCCTCTCAATATAAGTCCTATATTGAGTCTTTTATGAATTTCAGCAGGTTTATTTGCTTGAAGAACCCTCTACAACATTTGGCCACAAAGGCCTCACAAACTTACGATAAGCCGTTTATAAGCTAATACTTAGTTATTAAATATGCCATGTTACTTTCAAACAAGCACATGACCACTAAAATTCCTAGACTCAACACTAATCAGTCTGGTTATCAGACAAGTGAGTTGCACAACTTACCTCACTGAATTAACAAGTCATTTTACTTGACTTGACTTAATTAAAACCATAATGGCCTATAACTCCACTATTTCCACGAGATATCAAATACAACATGTAGGGATTCTCATTAGGGTATTGGTCTGGTGGCCTACGACATCGTGGGTGGTGAACCCCCCATGAACAAGAAGGTAACAAGAAGTGGGCGGTTACAGAGCAGTTGAGAGGATGAGGAGTAGTTGTCACGGACCGGAAAATTCCGCCTCCGACGCGCTGTGCTGGGCAGGCCAGAACTCCTCGATGCGTGATTTTAAAAAGTGTAACCGGACCTTAAAACTTAACTTCTCGCTGGAAAGTGCAGGTAAACTTTTGCTTTCCAAACATGCCTTGTAAGCATTATGCTCGAAACGTAGTTCCCAATTCATTTAAGCTACGTTTATACCGTTCCAGGTATATTTTCCTTCCCAAACATGCTTTGCAAGCATGGTACTCAGACCGTAGTCTCCAACTTCGATTCCAACTTCATCACAAGGCTAAAGGCCAAGCAAAGCCTCGTCCGTGTAGGCCAAAGGGCTTTCGCAAGGTATGCACTAGCTTGTGCATAACTATCGCTATTTATTATGCAAATATGCATTATCAAGTACGTAACACGATCGAAAGATGCTTTCGCATAATTCAAGCTTCATCGGCTAAGCTACCAGCATATTCATGCTTATGCATCAAGTATGCTCCGACGTATAGGCTACTTCACATATCTATATGTGCATTACCGATTCCAACAAAGCTCCCTCCCTATATATATTTTATTTGCATTTCCATAAATAATTATTTGAAAGGTAAGGGCCATCCATCGACTGCAAGGCCGAAAATGAAGATTTCTTGCAAAAGCCGAGCATTCTTTGCTCGGTGATGCATTCTTTATAATGCATCACGGCATAATAGTGCCTTACCACTATGATGCATTTATCGAATAACGATATTGGCATGGTGATGCATTTGGTCATGCATCACGGTATAATAATGCCTTAACACTATGATGCTCCAACTTATGCAACTTCGGCTCGGTGATGTATTGGTTCATGCATCACGGCATAATAGTGCCTTAGCACTATGATGCTCCAACTTAAGAAACTTTGGCTTTGTGATACATTGGATCATGCATCACGGCATAATAGTGGCTTAGCACTATGATGCTCCAACTTAAGCAACTTCGGCTTAGTGATGCATTGGATCATTCATCACGACATAGTAGCGCCTTAGCACTATGATGCTCTCACTTACGCAACTTCGGCTCGGTGATGCATTGGATCATGCATCACGGCATAATAGTGCCTTAGCACTATAATGCTCTCACTTACGCAACTTCGTCTCGGTGATGCATTGGATCATGCATCACGACATAATAGTCCCTTAGTACTATGATGCTCTCACTTGCGTAACTTCGGCTCGGTGATGCATTGGATCAGGCATCACGGCATAATAGTGCCTTAGCACTATGATGCTCTCACTTACGCAACTTCGACTTGGTGTAATAGTGCCTTTGCACTATCAAGTCTCCTCTAATACGCATTACGCGTAATAGGGCTTTAACACTATAATTTAAGGTCAAGGCATCCACACCCCAATGCATATCTGGGTAAGCTTTATAAGCTTAGGATGAAACTTCAACCCAGGCCATGACGCGTCCATGAGTAACCGTCATGCGAAAAATGCGGGTGTTACATTCTTACCACCTTCAAAAAATTTCTTCCCCGAAATTTAACTCAAAACTATTGTGGACAAGCTTCATCGATTAAGGTTTTCGATGCATATGTCCCATTCCATGATGCACAAATTTTTTGCAAGGGTCCAATATTTTTTAGTGAGGAAAAATTAGAACCTTCGGAATATGCGTCCCGTTCCGCATATCTCAGAATCTTAATAGGGCCTATGATTGCCATAAATGCCGATGAAGACCTTCCGAACATACGTCCCATACCGTATGCTCTAGGATCAACAAAGGTTTTTATAACTTTACATAGAAAACTCAAATTGGATCCCTAAACATGTGTCCCATACCACATGCTTAACAATGAAAAAGAATTTACTCAACACGAGATCTTAAGTGGACATCCCATACCATACACTTAAGAGTTCCCAAAATTCACATAGGTTGGAAAGGGTCATCGCGAGTTTATAAATAGTTTCTAGCATAGTACTGTGAGGACCAAATTCTAATGCCAGTGCAGTCGGATGCAAGCCATGGTCCCGAACGATCTTCCACTCGTAAGTGGGTGCTAGCCAACCTGACAACACACATCGTGCCGCACGGGTGAGGGGGTGATCAGTCCCAGTGCCAAGGGTAGTCGGATACCAGCCACCGTTCCAAACGGGTTTTCTGGCAAACTCACTGACCAAAATCAAGCTCGTCCAAATCTTAGCGGGGTAACTTGTAAGTTACAATTTCTTTTGTATAGGCACTTGGCCTTATTTATCCACCCTATTTTCGCACAACAATTGGCTTACTCTTCAAACTTTTCTATTTCCTTTGAAGGAAAATTTTTGTAGTCATAATACAAAATACTCGCTGACGAGTCCAAAACTCACAGTCCCTAGTGTTTTCTCGGAAATTGCTCTGATACCATTTGTCACGGACCGGAAAATTCCGCCTCCAGCGCGTTGCGCTGGGCAGGCCAGAACTCCCCGATGCGTGATTAAAAGAGAGTGACCGGACCTTATAGCTTAACTTCTTGCTGGAAAGTGCAGGTAAAATATTTGCTTTCCAAGCATGCCTTGTCAGCATTATACTCGAAATGTAGTTCCCACATTGTTCAAGCTACGTTTATACCGTTCAAGGTATATTTTCCTTCCCAAACATGCTTTGCAAGCATGGTACTCAGACCGTAGTCTCCATATCGTTCCAACTCACCCTTGACCTACAAAGGGTGCAAGGCTATTAAATCCCATGGTGAATGCCTTTGACAAGCATCACCTAAGTACAATCCTTGTCCAGGTCTGACCCATGCCTTGGACTAGCATACCATTCCAACTTACCCTTATTCTACCAAGGGTTGAAGGCTGTACAAGCTAATGAGGATGCCTTTGGCAAGCATCACATAATTTCGATCATTGTCTAGTCCTAACTCATGCCTTGGACCAACACCTAGGCTATTTCAATCCTAAACTTTTGCTTCATCAATTCTGCTTTGACCATGCGCTGGAGCCTGCACTTATCTAGTTCTTGCCAAGGGTGCAACATCCAGGCACATGCCATTCATGTCTCGACGGTTCCAAGGAAGTATGAACAATCCATCAAATGGAATCGTAACTACCCCCTCAAGTGTGACAACAATCATCTCTTGCTTAGCATTACCGAGCCAGGTGATATGAGTTACCATAATATCGCAATCATCTCCCAAATTAGATGATATGAGCGACAAGGTGCTGCACCTAAATGCATTGCATTGCGGATGCCTACGTACCCAACCCGTACCTTGATGGGATCAAGCATGACCGTAGTTTATCATAGGTTCGATTCGAAAGGGACAAGCAACTTAAGCCTATTAAGGCAAATCCAACTTCGATTCCAACTTCATCGCAAGGACAAAGGCCAAGCAAAGCTAGTCCGTGTAGGCCAGAGAGCTTTCGCAAGGTATGCACTAGCTTGTGCATAAGTATCGCTATTTATTATGCAAATATATATTCTCAAGTACGTAGCACGATCGAAAGATGCTTTCACATAATTCAAGCTTCATCGGCTAAGCTACCAGCATATTGATGCTTATGCATCAAGTATGCTCCAACGCATAGGCTACTTCGAATATCTACATGTGCATTACCCCTCATGCACATTCAAGTTTCATCGGTTAAGCTACAAGCATATTGATGCTTATGCATCAAGTATGCTCCAACGTATTGGCCACTTCGCATATCTATATGTGCATTACCGCTCATGCACATTCCAACAAAGTTCCCTCCCTATATATTTTTTATTTGCATTTCCACAAATAAATATTTGAAAGGTAAGGGCCATCCATTGACTGCAAGGCCGAAAATGAAGATTTCTTGCCAAAGCCGAGCATTCTTTGCTCGGTGATGCATTCTTGATAATGCATCACGGCATAATAGTGCATTAGCACTATGATGCATTTATGGAATATCGACATTGGTTCGGTGATGCATTTGGTCATGCATCACCGAATAATAGTGCCTTAGCACTCTGATGCTCCAACTTAAGAAACTTCGTCTTAGTGATGCATTGGATCATGCATCACGGTATAATAGTTCCTTAGCACTATGATGCTCCAACTTAAGCAACTTCGGCTTAGTGATGCATTGGATCATGCATCACGACATAGTAGTTCCTTAGCACTACGATGCTCTCACTTGCACAACTTCATCTCGGTGATGCATTGGGTCATGCATCACGGATAATAGTGCCTTAGCACTATGATGTTCCAACTTAAGCAACTTCGGATTAGTGATGCATTGGATCATGCATCACGGCATAATAGTGCCTTAGCACTATGATGCTCCAACTTAAGCAACTTCGGCTTAGTGATGCATTGGATCATGCATAACGGCATAGTAGTGCCTTAGCACTATGATGCTCTCACTTACGCAACTTCGTCTCGGTGATGCATTGAATCATGCATCACGGCATAATAGTGCCTTAGCACTATGATGCTCTCACTTACGCAACTTCGGCTCGGTGATGCATTGGATCATGCATCACAGTATAATAGTGCCTTAGCACTATGATGCTCTCACTTATGCAACTTCGGCTCGGTGATGCATTGGATCATGTATAACGGCATCATAGTGCCTTAGCACTATGATGATCTTACTTACGCAACTTCGGCTCGGTGTAATAGTGCTTTTGCACTTTCAAGCCTCCTCAAATACGCATCACGCGTAAAAAGGCCTTAACACTATAATTCAAGGTCAAGGCATCCACACCCCAATGCATATCTGGGTAAGCTTTATAAGCTTAGGATGAAGCTTCAACCCAGGCCATGACGCGTCCATGAGTAAGCGTCATACGAAAATTGCGGGTGTTATAGTAGTGGTTAGACAAGTCTCCTCTACTTTTTTGGGAACCACCCACTACAATCCCCACAATCATCACTCCTCCGCCTCTTCCTAACTTCCATGACTTACGAAAATATCTGTGTATCCTCTTCAAACTATAAATATATGATTTTCATCTATTCGAAACAAGAGAGAAATACACAACAAAAACAATCAGTCTGAAGAAACCAGACTCTACAGAATTAACAATTCATCTACGGAGAATCCATTCTTCTTCACACACTACTGATATTTCTCAACCTTCTTTGCTTCCCTCCCCTAAGACCCACCCAAATCCTTTCCATTTTTGTAATCGAAGAAGGACACGAATGACCATTTCTTGGTTTAGGCTCGTCCTATTCGAGCTTGATTTCTCGAACCTACTTGAAAGTACCACTTTGCAGTACATTTGTTTTCACCCTAAAACAACGGGTTCTCATTCTCTATCCCCAGAAATGTACAAAGCATGCCAATAGTCCTAGGTTTAATATCAAATTTAACAGTAGTGGCTGGTAAAACTACTCTTGGGTCACGTACTACTCTAGATGAGTTCATACGATCTCTAAGGGTTTTGTTTACCTGGACTTCATGCTTATTATTACCACCAATTTCATCAAAAAAAGAAGTACCACCTAAATCCGTGTTACGGGTTGGACTTAAACAAAAAAGGTTGTTTTTTTAAAGTCTATTTCCTACACGAATCCAACGAGGCATACACAAGCAAGAATACTAGTGTTTAACAAGAATTGTGCACATGCAAAATGCAGGGTTCACTATTTTAGGTAAGCTTGGTTTACCTTAACAGAATATACCTACAATCAAAGACTGGTCAATGGTACAAGGTTAAGGCTTGTGGACTTTCAGCTGGTAACTCCCAAAAGGCCTAAGGCACGGGTTCAGCTTACTTATCCACGGGTTTTCCTAAAAATCGGTGATCTGGCGAAGGTGCAAAATGGTGTGTGCAAACGTGTTTTCTTTAACAAATAAAATACTAAAAATAAACAAACAAACAAACAAAATAATAAAAGTCAAATAAGGAAATAAGGAAATGAAAAACTAACAAAAAAATCTAAAAATAAATAAAAAAATCTTTGTCTTTTCTCCGTTCTTTTTACTTTGTCTTTTGACTCCAAGTTTTTACACCAAAATCTTTAGCTCAACCTTTCTTTTTGATCCAAAACCTGTAGTGAAAAGACAAACACCCAAAAACGTAAAATAGAACAAATAAAAAAGAAAAAAAAAACTTAAAACTAAAACCTAAAACAAATCTAAAAACAAGTCTGCGTCGGCGGCGCCAAAAATTTGTATGATTGTAGAAGTGATAAAAAAGATTCGTTCAAGACTTGTGAAGATTTGGTTTTAAACTTATTTTCTAAGACTAAAAATAGCAAAACTCAGACAAAGTTGATATCAATATTAAGAGAATATTGAGGCTAAGATTCCACTATTTTCCAATTTTCAAAGTGATTTAATTCAATAATTATTATTATGCATTTCGTGCATTCATTTTGATTCTAAAATATTGCAACAAGTAGATTTTTCAGAATAACAACTGTAAATCGAAAGAATGAAACATAAAAACCCTAGGATAAGCATGTATCATCAAAAGAAATCACAATTGCTTGACGAAAATCGTTAAATTAATTTTTAACCAAAGCAAAAATGGGATTTAGATCCTTATGTTGGAAACACGCTCAAAATATGTATTCATTGCTCAAAAAGTGTTTACAAAGATGAAAAAGAGAAACTGACACAGAAACTACAATGTTTGTAACTGCTGTGAAGAAGAATCAAAGAGATACAAATATAAGCGTTTGTTTTCTGTCGTTAAAAGAAATAAAAGAATAAGCCACGGAATTAATGACAATTTTGGGTTGTCTTCTTCTTCTTCTTCTTCTCGACCAAGTTGTAAAGAATTTTTCCGGTGATTTTTTTTTTCCGTTTCTCAGCTCTGCCAGCCTCCCCAACACTCTGTTAGCTTCTCAATTTATACTTGAACAATAACCAAGCCTCCGAATCTTCAATGGATCTTTTACATCAATGAAATAATCTCGAAAATGATTTTTTTCTTCTTCCGACAACGATAATATCCTCCGTCATTATTATTTTCGATTCTGATAATTTTTCTTCTCTTTTAAAGCAGAAAATCTCGATGATTCTGTATTGAATTCATAGCTCCATCTACAGAAACAGAATCAGTTAAAACTGGCAACTTGTTTCACATAAAAATAGTTTCTCGCCCTGATTTTTCTTTTTGAGATTATATGACTTGATTTAATGTGGATTTAATTTGTCAAACTTGTGTACACGTCTTATATTAAAGCAAGAAAATATTCTTGTCCTAAACTACCAAAATATCATCCAAATTTTGTTTAAAAATTTCACAGTTCCGAGAAGAAACTTTGCCGCCAAATCTCTATTTGAATTTGAGAAGAAAGGGGTGCCCGTACCCATAGTGAAGGTGCCTTTATCAAATGGAGTTCCCTTATCCAAAACAAGGGTTCCTTTAACACTTTTTCGAGCCAATTTTTCCAACAATGTTTATTTCCCGAAAATACATAGAAACGCATAAAATAACACAATTAGTACATATTCGAGCACTATCAATATAAAGAATTGAGACAAATCAGACACAAAAATATGTCTATCAACGCGACATTCCCTTGCGCTCAGCGCTATCCATCATAGGCCACGTCCCTTTGGGACGCGCCACTCCTTTGCGCTAGCTCAGAGTGCTAGCATTGCCCAAGAGACGTGCCACACTTCCAAATGATAGCCTAATGCTAGTGCTAGGCCTATGTGGCTATCTACAAACCTCATTCTTATATGTGCCACGACTGGTCCTTAAGAACCTTTTCGCAACTTTGACTTCCGACATCTTTCAGGTTTATGCCAAGTCACTTCTAAGCTAACATTTGGTCATTAAAATACGCCATGATGGTGCATATCCATCAAATTTACCAGACACGACACTAAACAGTCTGATTACCAATTCAATGAACTGAGCAACTTGCCTCACTAACTCAGCAAGTTATTGACTTGACTTAATCAAAATAGTGGCGGTTCAGGACTTCATTATTTCTACGAGATATCAAGTAAAACACATGGGGGGATTCTCATTGGGGTATTTGTCTTCCTGTCTACGGCCATCGTGCATTGTGGCAACACATCCACAAAAATAAGGTAACAAGTAGTGGGACAGTTAGGAGACAGTTGAGAGAACGAGGAGTAGTGGTCATACAAGTCATTCCTATTTTTCGGACATGACTCCACTACAATCTCCATAATCGTTACTCCTCCACTTGTTTTGTAACTTCCACCACTTACGAGAAATCAGTGTGTCTCATCCAAATATAAATAGATGGCTTCATCTATTCGAAACAACAAGAAGAGAAAATTAAAAGAAAAGATAAACAAAATAAGCGATTCATCCCAGAGATAATTCATTCTTTATCACACACTACATGCAACTAATCATCACACTGAGATTTCTCAACCTTCTTTGCTTCTCCCCCCCCCCCCCCCTCCCTAATACATACCCAATCTTCTCCAATTTTGTGATCGAAGAAGGACGTGAACGTTGATTTCTTGTTTTAGGCTCGTCCTGTTTGAGCTTGATCTGTCGAACCTATCTGAAAGTACGATTTTACCGTACATTCGTTTTCACCCTAAAACACCTCCAAATATAATAATCAATATTATACTAGAAAAATATTATATTAGAAAAATATTGATCTTGTTATATTAAAAATTATTATTAAATAAAATACTTATATATAGTTGTTTGAGAAAAAGAAGTAATTTTCTTAATATTGGATGACATTTTGATCTGTTGAGAAGAAACTAAATTGATGAATAATCTTCTATTACACCTAATACTATTTATAGTTGTAGAAAACATCGAAAGATCCCTAATAACCTTACCAATTTCTAGATATATACATGTACTTGTATATTGGAACTATAAAAATGTATATACATCACTTAAATACATTGAACATACATTGAGCTTAAAATTTTACATTTTCTATGTGTACCTCTCTATATTAGTAACCTCCATATATTAAATATTTTGTGGATGCCCAAGCATATTAATATAGAGAGGTTCTACTGTACTTAGTTCAATAATTGGATTCTATTGAAATAATATTTAGAAAACAAAAATTTCATTGTTCTGGAAAAGTCCTTCCATATTTAAAATATCATAATTAACAACCCTTTTTTTTCGATGACCTAAAAGATACCTAGATAGTAATTTATCAGAATTGTTCCCAATATGAAGGAAAGACGGTTCCCACATATTGGATGTCACTTTTAAACGAGAAGACGGTTCTCACAGACTGAGTGTCACTTTTTGTGTGACTATCATCCTTGAGCTCTAACGAGGGTACTTGCATTCTTCGTCAACCACCTGCTTAGTCCCATGACACGTCAAACATATTGCAATACTATAAAACCACATTACATCTTAATATCTACCGTCATCAAGTATTTCAACACACTGCAACACCAGCGAGAACCACACTTGGGCACCACCATTGGCATGTATTGAAAGAAAATAATATTAATTCAAAATATAAACCAACATTAGAGATTAATTATGGGTTACAAATCAACTGTAATACCTATCTCCCCCACAAATGGTGGCCTTAGCACCAGAAGCAACACCAATAGAAGGAAAAACATTGACTCTCCTTGCAAAAACACCTTGAAGCATTGGTTTGAATAGATGGAAGACGAGATTAAAATTCCATCATCAACTCAAATCAAAACCAATAAAAGTTTTATCTGCATCGTGTTGTTACCTGCTTGTGCAAACCCTCAACAATAAAAATCCTTGATTTTCCAATAGTACTGAGATATCAATTCCCACTTCATACATTGAGTGATAGTAATTCATGTTAAGAACACAGATGTTATAATCATAATTTCATCAGCTAAATACATGATGTTATCAGTATTTTAAAAGCAACCCCATGATCGAGAAAGAGAGAGAGACATAATGATTCTTTAAAATTTCTTGCTTTAAGTATTGGAACATACCCTGCTTCCCTAAGATGAACTGTAATCGAGAAGAAAAAAAACACTAACAGTAACAAATGAACCAAACCATAAAAAAATAGAAAACCCAATAAGATCTATGTTCAATTGATAAATATACGAAGGTTTTTGGGATATCCCATTGCACTTAGAAACAAAAATCTTATAGCATAGTCCGGATATGTAGTTCTAATGCGAAAACAACATTAATAATGGAAACTCAAGATTGATAAATAGAAATTAAATCTTACCAGAGTCGTAAATTGTAAGAAAATCCCCTCATGGGGGAAGTCCGTAGTTGTCCACCACATAAAATGATTCCTTAGGTGCTGCCACTAATCATAAATTTTGTAAGAAAATAACTATAAAAAAATAAGTACAAAAAAAACTTCTTCAAAATAGCAACAACATGACTAATATAACATGCAAAGTATTACATCTCCAAGACTACCCTACCCTTTGTTGAATCCTGCTTCTTTTGATGGCTTCTTTGAGAAAAAAAGTTACCATCCCTTGGCATTTGTGGATTATTAAGAGTAAGTAGACTTTTTAATGTCTACTATTTTCTCCAAGTTGCTCACACCTACAGTGATAGTAACTCCCAGTAGACCATTTGTATATGTGAAAAATATAATGTAATTGGCTTAAAAATATGCTAAGGCTTCTTATGAAGACTTGAAGAAATTTGTGCTTAAGTTAACGACTACGAATATGCCACAACCTGATAAAACTGACTTTTCAAATAAAAATTGGGTTGGTTCTTGAAATTCTGGGGTCTCCCCTCATTTTTACAAAATGATAAAAAAAAAACAGAGAGTAGTTCTGGATTCATACCTCATTACAGAATGGTTACTCTGTCTTCCCACCGAGACTCTTGATCATGAAAAGCAACGGTACCAAAAATGATATACTCGTCTTAAATGTTGTACGTAAACGAAAGTAATCCTATACCAAATCAATCTAATAACAAAGTGTATAGTTAGTATTTCTGATTTGGCATGAAGCACTCTCAACAATTTCATCGTACCGGTGAGAAAATAGTAAGATATCCTCCACAGTAAGTAACAATTGTTTCTCTTGCTGTATTCAAGATTATATGTACATATGACTTCTTAAAGGCTTCTGATTTCTGTAACAACAAAAAACAAACATCAACAAAGAGAATTAACTCGCACATCATCTTGCTATATCCCATCTAAAGCCTGATGGGATTTTAATTTGCCACAAGTGCACAACTATCGATAAGATAGTATATAAATATGTATTCGTCCATAAAGATTTTTAAAATTGTAAAATATAATTATTTTTTTTATTAATTAAAGTACTAACACAATTGATTGGAATAGTGATTGGTTTCTAAGAACTAAAAATGCTAAAAATGGTAAAATGGTTTTTGTACTTAATAAAAGAGAGCCTAGGATTTCAAGACTCCACCACAATTATGTATACTAGGTTATTATAATCTCTCCCAATAATAATCTTCAAAATATTACACAAGACGATTTAGGTCAGTTTCTACGTCTCGGAAAATATAACTTTTTAAACCAATTTTTATTTTCAAAATATTAAATAATTTTCTTTACTTAAATTCTAGTCTCAAATTAGAAAAATACATCATTAATCAAGCATGAGGACAAGTAAAATAAATTATTATCGTTACATACGAAAATATAAGGGCCAATATGAAGACTATTATGGGAAAATATTAAATTTATCTAGCATACATAAATGGGTTTCATCCCTAATCCTAAAAAAGAAATTTAGCGACTCAGGGTAATAATAAAAACACAAAAAAAATTGATTAAACATTTGATTTTATTATTGTGAGAAAAGGAATTACAATTTTCTTTTATTGTTCAATCAATTTAACGACTGATTCTAAGAACATTAAAATGGACCACAAGTGCAGCAAATAAAGGCTGCTCGTTGGTGCATTTAAAGAAAGATGGCTTTCTATTGCTTTATATTCATGAACTATTGCAGGGACTGTAGCAGAACTGTGGTGAAAATGATTGAAATTGTAGCAGAAGGGTTTGAATTAGAAAGCTTCAGCAACACTACCAACGACAATTACGCTTTTGTAACAGTTTCTTCTTCTTCCTCGGACAAACAACTGATTTTTTCTTCTTTTTTTTTCTCTCAACTGTGGCTCTCCAAATCTCTCTCTATATGTTTTCTGGTCTCTTCCTTAGCCTCTATTATACTAGAGCAACCGTAACTGGATCTAAATCTTCGAGGATATTCTCTTTTTTATTGAAAATCTTCTCGGAAAGCATGATCCTGAATTGTTTCTTCTCGGGGATATATTCTCTTTAACTCGGTTTCTCTTTTCTTCTTATTTGTTTCCTACTCCATCTTGACAGTAACAACCTCTTGATATTGTTTCCAAATCAAAACTCGAACACAATAAGTCACCAAATATTTTCCCAAACTCGCGGATTTTCTTTCCATTATGTTTTTTTCTTCACGAGATATATTTAAGTTGTTTTGAGGAATTTAAGTTGTACACGGGTCTCTTTTAGTAAGGAAAGAATATTTATTGTCTTAAAAGCCGTAAAATCTCTTCCAAACTCGATCACCAATTCATGCAGATGAAGAGGGTTATCTTTCCCTCCAAATTCAATTCAAATTAGAGAGTGGGAGCCCTTAACCAAGGTATGGGTGCCTTTATCCAAACTCATGGGGTGCCTTTATCATTTCTCAATCCATCTTTTTTTATAATTGCTAAATCACAAAAAATACCTACAAAAGAACAATATTAGTACAAAAATCGAGGATTAACACTATAAATATGAGATCAAATCAGACACATAAATGTGTCTATCAAATATCCCAAAACTTATATTTTGCTAGTCCTCGAGCAAATCTAATCTAGAAATAACAATCCTAACTCACTTTCGCGGGAATCGCGGCTACACTTAGCATGTGTAACAAGCCTTTAAACCCCTAAGTGGCCTTAGTGGACGAGTTTTGTCTCGTGAGGGTTTATAAGAGATATACCCAAAAAATATTTACTCCAAACTCTAGCTACTTGCGAACGATTGAGGGTAGACGCTAAACATGCTATTTAGTTGGCTACAAAATTCTTTGGCCATGAGAGGAATTACCCTGTTTTGAATCCAATTTTTGTACACGAGTTTACACTCAAGCATACTGAATTCATATATAAGAAAACAAAGCAATACTCAAAAAGTCGTACAATGGACCACGATGTTCGGAATTTAACAAACCACAATCATATGAATATATTAAGAAGATGGATATGGAGATACAAGAGTGTGCATGTTGACTAAGGTGAGCGGTGTTTTCCAGAATATTTATATGATCGCCAGCACCAAGATGAACCCTAATGAATTGAGATACTCACCCACTGGTCTAAATCCTAATTCTAATATCAACTCAGCTGGTATATACAAGGGCCCCAACGATCGATTTATTGAATATATACAATTATTATTATTTTATTTTTATTTTCATTATTAGTTTGTATTTTATTTTTTATTTTTTATATTTTTTTCTTATAACATGATTATATCTTTTGAATCTAAGCGCATGCTCCTTGTCATCAGGTTATATGATAGTTCCCATGGATCCTGCATTCCACGCTTGCTTAAGCGACGGAGACAAGGAGAACACACACATATTGCTATCCAAGTATCATTTTATTCATTTTTATTTATTTATTTTTATTGGTCAAGTTCAATTAAAATAATGGGGCTTGATCTCAATTATTCTATTTCATCCTGGCGACAACAACGCGATACTAGTGCCCTACCAAATCACCTAGAGAAACACAAAAAGTTGCAAATATAAAAATAGAACGTGATATGGTGACGACTCCGAGATATGGTGACGATTATCACGTTATTTCTAACACCTGAGCTTTGTCCTTTTATGAATAGACCATTTAGTTGGGTCCCTCAACTCCTACATCCAAGGAATTTGTTTCCAACTACTAAAAATGAGTAGTGTCATCCTGAATTCTTCACAAGTTTCTAAATTTTAGAGTCTTACTATTGCACTAAAAGTTTCATCCTTACCCTCAAACTTAAATCTAACATTGTCCTCAATGTTTTAAAAAAATAATAAAATGAATGCATGAACAAGGAAAAATACCGAACAAAGTAAAGAAATAAGAAAAGATATTACCAGCACCGTGTACCAAAAACATATGGGTTGACTCCCATAGAGCACTAAGTTTAATGTCTTTATCCAGACAATATGAACCTGCAGAAAATTAGTCATGATAAACAATATCCTCAAAATTTATATTTTCCACTTGAGGGTTGGTCAATTCGATAAATGGTTTCAATTGTTGACCATTGACTTTGAAAGTCTTTTTAGTATCATGATTTATAATCTCAATAGAACCATGCAGAGACACGGACTTGACATAGAATGGGCCAGTCCAAAGAGATCTAAGCTTACCATGAAAGAGATGAAGTCGAGAATTATACAAGGGAACTTTTTGGCTCGGGGTAAACGACTTTCGAAGAATCGATTTGTCGTAAAAAAATTTGGTTTTCTCTTTGTAAATTTTTGTACTTTGGTAAGAATCATTGCGAATTTCTTCCAACTTATTGATTTGTAGTCTACGGTTGGCTCCAGCAGTGGACATGTCAAAGTTCAGCTGTTTGATAGCCCAATAAGCACGGTATTCTAACTCTACAGGAAAATGGCAGGCTTTACCGAAGACAAGTATGTACGGAGACATCCCTAGAGGAGTCTTAAAAGCAGTTCGGTAAGCCCACAAGGAATCCAATAAACGTAAAGACCAATATTTTCGTGTGGGGTTTACGGTCTTTTCTAAGATTTGTTTAATTTGCCGATTAAACACTTCTACTTGGCCACAAGTCTGTGGGTGATAAGGTGTGGAAACCTTATGGTTAATAGAGCATTTCTTGGCGAGGGCCTCAATAGACCGATTGCGAAAATGGTAACCTTCATCACTAATAATTGCTCGAGGCATACCAAAACGAGAGAAAAAATATTCTCTCTAACAAACTTGATCACAACACGACGATCGTTTGTCTTGGTTGATACAGCTTCAAGCCACTTGGACGCATAATCAACAGCTAGCAGAATATAAAAGTTGCCAAAATAATTACAAAGGGACCCATAAAATCAATACCCCATACATCAAATATTTCTACTATTAATATAAGATTCAGTAGCCTCGTATTACGGCAGGTCAATCTTCTTATTTTTTGACATTTTCACAACTTTGACAAAAAAATTGGGAATCTTTAAATAAATACAGCCAAAGAAACCAAATTGCAAGACCTTAACATCTGTTTTATTGGCACTAAAATGACCCCCACAGGCTCCAGAGTGACAGAAAGTATGCACATTAGAGATTTTGTTGTCAGGAATACAACGTCGGATGATCTGATCTGGACAATATTTGAATAGGTATGGATCATCCCAGAAAAATTAACAATGCTCAGGCATTTGACCAACTACGAAATAATTAACAATGTCAGCAAACCAGGGTAACTGGGAGATGGAAAAAATTTGTTCATCATGAAATGTGTCAAGGACTGGTCTCTCATCATCTCTAGACTCAGCAAGAATACGAGATAAATGGTCGGCTACTATATTTTCAGAACCCTTTTTATCACGAATTATTAGAGTAAATTCTTGTAACAATAAAACCCATCTAATCAACCGGGGCTTCGAGTCCTTCTTAGACAAAAGATACTTGAGCGCGGTATGGTCAGAGTAAACTATAACTTTTTACCCAAGAAGGTATGATCTAAATTTTTCAATCACAAAACACGATGGATAACAATTCATTTTCAGTAGTGGTATAATTCATCTGGGCATCGTTTAGGGTTTTTACTAGCATAATAAATCACAGAAGGTGCTTTATCATGTCGTTGGCCAAGGACAGCACCGACCGCATAATCAGACACATCACACATGAGTTTGAATGGGATGTTCCAATCAGGTGGTCAGATGATAGGGGAAAAAGTTAACAAAAATTTAAGCTTCTCGAATGCTTCAACACAGACTTCATAAAATACAAAGGAGGTATCTTTAGCAAATAGGTTCGACAGAGGTAAAGTAATCTTGCTAAAGTCATTGATGAAACGACGATAAAATCCAGCATGACCAAGGAAAGATCTAACACTTGTTACATTCTTATGAGGCCTTAATTTAGAAATTAGGTCAACCTTGTCTCGATCAATTTTTATTCCCTTGGCGGACACCACATGTCCTAACACTATTCTAGATTTAACCTATGTTTTTCCCAGTTTAGGACTAAGTTCTTTTCTTTACAACGTTCTAGAACTAGTGTAAGGTTGTGCAAACATTCATTGAAAGAGGAACCAAAAACCAAAAAATTATCTATAAAGACCTCGAGAAAATCGCTCCAACATGTCCAAGAAGATACTTAATTAGCATGCAAAGTTGTAATGTTGCAGGTGCATTGCATGACCCAAAGTGCATACGCCTGTAAGCAAAAGTACCAAATGGACATGTGAAGGTCGTTTTCTCTTGGTCTTTTGGGGCTATGGGGATTTCGTTATACCCAGAGAGTCCATCTAGAAAACTGTAATGGCTATGACCGCCTAGTCTTTCAAACATTTGGTCGATGAATGATAGAGGAAAATGGTTTTTCCTAGTGACTGAGTTTAGCTTACGGTAGTCTATACAAACTCTCCAACCAGTAGTGAATCGGGTGGGGGATCAATTTATTGCTCTCATTTTCAACTACTGTAATCCCAGAATTTTTTGATACCCGCATCTAATAACTTGAGCACCTCTGTATGGATAACATCTTTCATGTTGGGTTTTAATCCTCTTGGCATTTATCTTGAAGTTTTGGCACCTTCCTCTCGGTAGATTCGGTGCATAAAGTCAGCAGGACTGATACCTTTCAAATCTGATATGGTCCACCCAAGGGAAGTCTTGTGCCCTCGGAGAACACTAATTAATTTACTTTCCTGATCAGGCTCTAAGTCAGAGGCAATTATGGAAGGAAGAGTATATTCGTTGCCTATAAATATATATTTCAACGTATCTGGTAACAACTTTAATTCAAGGGTGGGACGGGCTTATCTGTAGTGGGTGAAAGAGGTTCAGGTTTACGTTGTCATTTTCTATAATCCATTAGTGAGGCGGAATCTAACAATGTATTAAATTTTTTAAAATGACTATCTTCATCGTAGTAGACTCCCAAATGGGCCAATCAGGCCTCTAACGGATTATTAACACTATTGGTGCTGAAAGTGTTCTCAACTAGAGAATCAATCATGCAAACAGACTCATAGTGGTCATGGTATGAAGGGGATTGGAAGGCTTTAAAACATTTACCGAATTTTCTGATTGCCAAAAGAAAATTCCATTTGACCATTTTGACAATTGATTATCGCATTAGAAGTTGGTAAAAATGGATGACCCAGGATGATTGGAATGTTAATTTATTGGTCTGAGATAGGTTGAGTGTCTAGAATCACAAAGTCAACTGGATATATAAAATTTTCTACCTGAACAAAAAGTCTTCAATAATTCCACGTGGAATCTTGATTGACCTGTCGGCTAACAAAAGTGTAATTCTAGTTGGTTTCATCTCACCTAGTCCAAGTTGTTCGTATAACGAGAACGGTAAAAAATTCACACTAGCACAAAGATCTAAAAGTGCATTTTTTATCTGTCGATTGCCTATGGTACAGGTAACAGTGGGACAACCAGGATCTTTGAATTTGACCGGGTATTGTTTTGAAAGTATGCAACTAACTTGTTGGGTCAAGAGCGCCTTTTTACGCACACTCATGCCTCGTTTGACCGTACACATATCCTTTGACAATTTGGCATAAATTGGCATATGTTTAATTGCATCTAACATGGTAAGGTTGATCTTAACCTGCTTACATATGTTTAGGATTTCAGCATAAATACCAGGCTTTTTCTTGGAAAGTCTTTGGGGAAATGAAGCGGGTGGTGTAAACACTCTCTCAGGGATATTTTCCTCATTTGGTCCCATATCTTTCTCAGGCCCACTAGTGTCACTAGAAGTTTTTTCGACTTCAGACTCTTTTTCAGTTTGATTACCACCCTTAGGTTGCTCTACTATGTTTTATATTGTTTTTCCACTCCTGAGGGTAATAACTGTTGAACGTGCTCAGTAGAGCTACCAGACCTGTTTACATAGTGGAGTCATTTTGGATTCGGATTTGGTTGGCTAGAAAATTTCCCATTTTCCCTATGACTTAGCTTATTTGACAGTTGACTCATTTGTGCCTCTAAGCTGCTAATAGCTCGGTCACTATTTTATTGGTGACATTAAAGTTATCGAGCCTTTGACCTAACTGGTTAAAATTTTGGGTAGTCTGGGCATGATTTAGGGCACTACTTTCAATAAAGAGTTTTAGAGTTTCTCTAGAGACAACATCTTAGAATCAACTGGGCTTGGTTCTTGAGGTTGAGTTGGGTTCCTAGGAAAACCTGGTGGTGGGTTGCTAGATGGGCCACCATGATGGGTACCTTTAGACCATAAAAAATTCATGTTATGTCTCCAACCGGGGTTGTAGGTATTAGAGTATGGATCAAATTGGGTCTACCATCATATTTAGAGTTCATACCGTCATGCAAGACACTAACATGGTCATCGATTGTTATAGCTCATACCCTGACTCGACCCTTCTTAGCTTCTAATCTCCAAGGCCTCTAGACGCCTAAGGATATCCGAACTATTATCAACTCTATTGACTATGCGAATTGGGTTTATAGATATTTCTGGTTATCTCATTAAAGATGATGTGTGTCGTAGGTGCAATCAAATTAGTGATCTTATTTCCACTCAATTAAAGAATAATATAATGGAATTCAAGTTCGTTCCCATGAGGAGCGAGGTGTTTCAGTTGTTTAAAGTGTCACAATGAGGGGTTTTGTTTTAGGTTTTAAACAAATTAAATAAGAAAACAATTAAAAATAAAGTTGTAAGCAATGGGGAGAGATATGATCGAGGAATCCTTCTTTGTTACAAAACATTCATCAAAGTAATATACTCATATATTCATTGTTAATCACCAATTATTACCAACCATAGAATAATAATAAGCTCTATTATTCCCCAAATTCCTTGTATCACTGGATACGGAAGTGCTCGACTACCAGATTTTATTCGTCTGAGCCACCTAGAATAAGCTCTCAAGGTGTAACTCAATCGAATGTTTTAGGTCTTGTGAATTTAGTTCGATCCTAGCATCAAACACATAAGCTTGGTCTGCTTACTACTGTTGCTTTTACACACTTTTGATGGTGGATTTTTGACAAAGGAAAAAAATCATAATATTTTTTTTCGCTTAGCTGCAAAAGCACAAAATAAATATGCATAATTTCCTGACATAACATCAGAAGTATGAATACTACTCTTATTCTATATTCTGCAAGAAAATGAGAAGGGATATTCAGCTCCTGGTTAAATTATCCATGTCGCTCTTTTTGCATATATATGCACCATAGAAATTTCATAGCTATACTCAACTAAATCCTCGTTATTTCATGTGCATCTATGCGAACTATTTGTATAAAACAGAATCTACCGATTATACAAAATTGTAAATATTCAGAATAGAGGTTATGCCATATCTGAATAAAAACGCTAATTAGATGCATATCATCTAATCGCAGAGTCGCATCAAGCATAATTTCAAGTTGCAAACTTCCACGACTGAATCTCTAGAAAATGTTTTGTATGCACTGCATAAAAGTTAATCATAAAATGCTAACAATAAATCTCATACAATTGAGAAACTATAAACATTCTATAAATATGGCCACAGCATTAATAAATGTCAAAGCTAGCGATACATACGCAATAACTATGGTACTAGCAAGTGCTAGCCTTGGAAAACCCTGGTCACACTCCCAACACCAATGAGTAGCACACACATGTGCTAAAAGGCTTGAAAAAGCCAAAAAGCCAAAAAAACTAACAAAGGGGGATTATTCATGGGGATTTCATCTGGCGGTTATAGCAACATACGGCGTGGTAACACCCTATGATCTGGAAGTTACAAAGTAGTGGTAAAGATGGAGATGTTAATGGAGTAATGGGGTAATGGTTTCCCGAAGATTCCAAGGCGGTTATACCATTATCCCTACGACTTCCACTTCTCCATCTTTTCACCACCTCCACTACTTTACAAAGAAACTTGTAAATTCTCAACAATTATAAATATGCTCCTTAGCCCATTCAGAAATCACAACAAGTTTGTAATTCTTATAAGCTCTGTGATTTTTCTCAATAGTTCTAAAATTCTACACACAATTCATCATACGAAATTCCTTCAACTTTCTTTGTTTCCCTCCCCTAAGATCAACCCATTTTCTTTCCTTGTGACTGAAGCAGGGCGAAACGGCTACTATCGTGGTTTAGGATTTCCCAGTACGATTTTGATTTTTGAATCTAAAGAAAATACTTCTACAATACATTTTTTTGCATAGAATCAATTTTTTAGATACTAACAATTGACGACCACAGTGGGAGATCAATCTCTCGGTCACGAATCCAATTCTTTAACCGTCTGAAAATAAGGTGGGCCTTAGGTCTGGTTCATAAACTAATATCAATTCAGGTCCAGAAACTAATTATGGTGTTCCATTCCTCAATATGCTTTCACCAAAAACACAAACAATCCTCTTTCAAGCAAAGCTACTGAAAACGCCATGGATAGCCAAGCATCACCAAGTCTCTCAAATCAGATGAAGAGATCCTTGTTGAAGCACAAACAAACGTCACTACCACTCAGAAGAAAACACTCGCTCCCCTCAAGGCTCGTATGGAGCAACCAACTCTAGAGCAACACAAGTATCATATAGAGAAAACCAAAAATGTCTCCAAAGTTATTGTTGATGCTAACACCTCTAGAGTCCACATCCAAAGAGATAAATGAGAAGTTTGTATAGCCCCTGATCTGGTACCAGTAAACAGTCAACAACAAAATATCAACACCAGTGGAGTTCTGGAAAGGTTCATACAAAAATCGCGAAAAGGAAGACTTATCTCTATCTCACCAGAACCAACCTTTATGTCTACTTGAGATCCAGAGAATCTTATACTAAGAAGACATCTATATCCTCTTTTCTTGTCATATAAATAGATAAGGGTACTCACCTTTATCAGTTCATTACCAGATGGAGCCAACCAACGTCATCTGCTGCTGCCAGCGGTATCTGTTACTACCACCATCCAATGCCATATGTTGCTTCCAGCGCCATATGCTACCAGTGACAGCGCATCCAGAATTGACATTCGACGCGTTGGTGAGATCCCCATCCAAAGAAAGTTGTCAGGGATACAACGATCAAACTTTGTCATTTATAAAGGTCTAGAAGAGACCATTATCACCACTATTTTATGACCAGGAGTGCCCGCTGCCAATTCACCAGCAACAATCATGTAGATCCAGATCACAACATGATTCTGGGACGTCCGTGGATCCACAACAACAAGGCAAGACTTGACGCATCTCTACAAAATCATCACCAAGGGACCCAGCGATATGCATCAATAAGCCAACGGGATCTAAATATTACTCATCTCCAGAACATCACCAAGAAACGAATATGGACGCTAAACGACTGCATAGAGGAAAGATGAAGTTATACACCCATGGATTTCGCCTACAAGTAAGTCTTGTTTAGCAACTCTCTTCACAACTACCTATCCTGCGTCCCATCAAATCTTGGGGACTTGACATGAGTATCAACCTCACCACGACTTGACTGTTTGAAGAAGAAGATAATCCTTTTCAAAAGTTTATTAGATGGATATGGTCATTTCTAATGAGAACATTAAAACCAATAACCCAATCATCCTGAAAATGTGTCATCAACTTGAGATACCGAAACCCAACCCTTTCTAAATCGGAGACAATGTTGCCTCTTCTAGAGAAAGCCACATCTAGTTCTTAAAACTATATTAAGTGGAAACTACAAACTAGTCAATGCTGATAAGCCAATAGGGGTAGTCATATGGGGAAAGTGGCTTAAAGATTTCAAGGCTT
This sequence comes from Papaver californicum, assembly GCA_023531435.1. Classification (NCBI taxonomy): domain Eukaryota; kingdom Viridiplantae; phylum Streptophyta; class Magnoliopsida; order Ranunculales; family Papaveraceae; genus Papaver; species Papaver californicum. The sequence goes on from JAJJMC010030994.1 coordinate 7,225,446, forward strand.
GAACACTTCACCATCCCTGACAAGGTTGTTAAAGATTGAGCACTTTACTACCCCTAGCAAAAAAATGTTCTGTTTATGCACAATATTATAATTCCTCCAAAAATGTTTGCAATATCTTGCATTCATGCTTAGGATTTAAACTTATTAAACAAAGTATTATTTCTCTCTCTAGAAAATCCTTTGCAAACCATTCAAAATTCACCTAATCAAAATCCCAAAATAAAACCACAGAGAAATCAGGTATCTCAGAAACACATAAAAGAAACTCTCAAAACCTATTATTTAGAAAAATTTCTGAAAATTGGTTAAGCACAATAAACATATGCTCTCTCCACCAGTACAAGGGCTTCAGTGGAAAGCCTTAACTCTTAGGATAGTATTTCAATATTATTTCTAGCCTTAGTAATCACTTCTAAGCCGAAGATGCACCTACTTCCTTCAAATTCTCCTGAATGGCTCTCATATGACAACGGAGCCATCAGACAACAAGTTTAGCCGTCTCGGCTTCCTCTAAGAGTCGGGTCCTGTCAAACTCAAAGTCAAAGTTAATTCAGCGTTTAGATACTTAATTGGTGCAATTTTTAGCACATTGGCATCCTACCCAACGACACCATTTGGAGCACCGACTTCAACAAACTGCATCTGAAAGATCATAAGAACCACACTTGGGGAACTGAAGATTTACACAAGATTCCCTCGCTATCAAGAACCTCTCCAGCCTATAAAAGATGGTCAACCAGAGTCACAATCTTGACAAGGCCCTTTACTTTCCAAAGACATGTCGTAAAGGCATCTTCACCTCTCCTAACTACGTCGTCAGATCTGATAGGCGTATGACACACCTGTCGAGGCTGAGAAGCGTCCCAAGCCTAGCCCAAAAAATATAACTTCATAAAGCAAAGATAAGTGTGATAGGGGACTGTTCACCGTAATACATCTCATAACAATCAAGGATTCATAAGATGGATCAAGAGACGCCTCTTGGAACATAGTCTTTGAAGACACCCGCAACACCACGTCGGCAACATGATACCTTTTCAGCTCATCCTATTCACCCACGACTCCAGAGGACTTCGCCTATATAAGCATACTAGCATCACATCCAGAAGATTAAAACAAGCTTATGATCCAAAAAGTTAGGATATGACATAATTTCATTAAGTTAATGCTCACAAAAACGTCCCAGTTGCGATTCAACATCCTGTAGACCAATGAAGGGCTCCAACTTCAGTTCAAGCTCTCGCTCTAGTCATAGAGCGCAAAGACAACAACAAAAATAGGAGATATCAACCTTCATGGTCCCTTGCTTGATCAAACCCTAGAGGCATGGACTCATGATGATACTATTAAATCATCCATCGTTGAGCAGTAAACCAAAGTAGCTACACCTGAGGATTGAAGGCTTCTTCAGTTTTATAAATTTAACAAAGTCATCTCCTTCGACCAGAGAACTTAATCAACAATATTAGTAGCAACAAGACCCATCACTCGCATCATCTTGACAAAAGCATTTGTACGTCAGTACCTCCATGGCTCATAAGCTTCCTCTCCCAATCTGACCATACCCATGGCTTGGGGACTTCGTCTCTGTTGTTGCTGTTGATTTCAACCAAACTAGTTAGCTATGGAAGACACACTGAATTCATAATTCTCAAGGTGACGCCATCAATTCCCCCTCATGCTCCAAGCAAGCCCTAACAAACAGTATCCATGGCTATGATACTCATCTCAACTATCACGATAACAAGACAGCTAAGACAATATCCAACACAAAATGAACACTTAAAATGCCTGATCATTTAATATTCAATCTTCTCCTCTCAAAATCTGGCGTATGGGTTTACAAGATTTTGTCAAAAATTCATTTTCTATTGAAATATGGCTATGATAAGTCGACATCACAAACGAGTCAGAAGTGTTCTGAAATATGTAAGAAACGCCAAACCATGAGGCTTTCACCATTTTTTATAAGGTTGTCAGCTATGAAGCCTATCACAAGGGATTACTCGACATGAAATCTAACTTCTACTGAGGTCCCCACTTACGTCGAATCCTGTTGGAGATCTCCAGATGCCAACATACTCACGATGTCAACACCTTCAACGCTAGTCTCATCCACATAACACAGGATATTCTTCCAGACGAGGGATATTCCATGGCAGTATGATTTCAAACGGATCAATTTTGGTCTCTCTATCATACAAATCAGCCACGCTTCACTAGGCTATGCTCTCCAGATAACTCTCTATCATCTTACAGACACTACTACATCAATTATTGCTCCTTTAAGCGATTATTTGACATCATTAGAGCGTCATCAAATCAAAATTCCTGGTAAAATATGATTAAGCTCGTTGATTTATTTTGATTTATTTTTTCTAGCTGCATAAGCATGAAATAAATATACATAAACTCCTGATCAAGTATCAGAATTATGAACATTACTCTTATCTTATATTCTGTAAGAAAATTAAGGAAGGATATTCAGCTCCCGGATAAATTATCCTTGAAGGTCTTTTGCATACATGGTCCTTAGTAATTGCAGGGCTCTACTCAGCTAAACCCCCGATTATTTCATGGTCAACCATGTGAACTATTTGTATTAATCAGAATACACTGATTATAAAAAAATTACAAACATTCGGAACAAAGGTGATATCATTTCTGAATGAAACGCTAATTAGATGCATACTATCTAATTGCAGACTTGCATCGAGCATTACCTCAAGTTACAAGCTTCTCTTGAAAATGTTTTGTATGCGCTGCATAAAATTTAAGCATAAATGCTAATATTAAATCTCACATGATTGAGAAACCCTAAATAGGCCATAAATATGGCCACGACATTAATGAATGCCAACACTAGCGGTGCATAGGCAATGGCCATAACACTCACAAGCGTCAGCCTTAGCAATGCTCCAAATACACGAGAGTACAATCGCAGAAAAAACAAAACTTGTTCAACAATTGCTACTCTTCAAGTAATATCTAACCATTAAATGATAAAAATCACATTTTATCTCGTCTAGCAGACCACCATCTAGTGCTTACCATGCAACATTACTCGTTCCGCTTTAAGCAGGGGACTTAATGTTGATGCTGGATTTTTGACAAAGGAGAAAATCATAATATTTCTTTTCCCTTAACTGCAGAAGCACAAAATAAATATGCATAATTTCCTGACATGACATAAGAATTATGAATACTACCCTTATCCTATATTCTGCAGGAAAATGGAGAAGGGATATTCATCTCCTGGTTAAATTATCCATGCCGCTCTTTTTGCTTATATATGCACCATAGAAATTTCAGAGCTATACTCATCTAAAACCTCGATTATTTCACGTGCATCTATGCGAACTATTTGTATAAAACAAAATATACCGATTGTACAAAATTATAAATATTCAGAATAAAGGCTATGCCATATCTGAATAAAAACGCTAATTATTGCAGAGTCGCATCAAACATAATTTCAAGTTGCAAACTTCCACGACTAAATCTCTAGAATATGTTTTGTATGCACTGCATAAAAGTTAAGCATAAAATTCTAACAATAAATCTCATACAATTGAGAAACTATAAACAGGCTATAAATATGGCCACAATATTAATAAATGTCAAAGCTAGCGATACATAAGCAATAACCATGGTACTAGCAAAAGCTAGCCTTGGAAAACCCTGGTCACACTCCCAACACCAATGAGTAGCACACACATGTGCTAAAAGGATAGAAAAAGCCAACAAAGCTAACAAAGCACGCGACAGACAGGTCCTAGCCGTGCTAGCGCTAGCACCAACACCAATACCAACAATGCTACAGGTCTGGCAGCGCTAGCGCTAGTTCTCCCCTCTTCCTACTATCGAGCATCTTTTCGCTTTTGCTTGTGCAGCATCATCCTGAGTCCATAACTCCACCAATTCCTACGAGAAATCAAATCATGTTACATGGGGGGATTATTCATGGGGTTTTCATCTGGCGGTTATAGCAACATGCGGCGAGGTAACGCCCCATGATCTGGAAGTTACAAAGTAGTGGTAAAGCTGGAGAAGTTAATGGAGTAATGGGGTAATGGTTTCCCGAAGATTCCAAAACGGTTATACCATTATCCCCACGACTTCCACTTCTCCATCTTTTCACCACCTCCACTACTTTACAAGGAAACATGTGAATTCACAATTATTATAAATAGGCTTCTTAGCCCATTCAGAAATCACAACAAGCTTGTAATTCTCATAAGCTCTGTGATTTTTCTCAATAGTTTTACAGCTCTACACACAATTCATCATACGAATTTCCTTCAAATTTCTTTGCTTCCCTCCCCTAAGATCAAACCATTTTCTTTCCTTGTGACCGAAGTAGGGCGAAATGGCTACTATCGTGGTTTAGGCGTTCCTTGTACGATTTTGATTTCCGAATCTAAAGAAAGTACTTTTACAGTACATTGTTTTTACTAGAATCAATTTTTTAGGTACTAACATAGACAATTGCTCCACAGAATCCCTCTGTAAGGTCTCGCGTTCTTTACTTGTATAGGAGGTGTTCGACTATTACACGTATCTCACAACTCTCTATTATCTTTAGATTAATTAACAAACTGAATTAGTTGGCCACCCAAACAATCTATCAATCAAGCATAAACACTCATATTAGTAAAAACAAACGATAATCATGTGAAAATTAGAAGAATAGATTCATATGCTAAATTGAATCATGTATTAGAACTTAGATTTCATCCTTAATCAATTAGGTTAAAACCTACTTATGGATGTAGAAGCATTCATGTTATACATATAAGAAAATAGTTAAAAAATCGCTACGATAATGGAACCGCTCCGAAACCCTAGCTTTCTCCTCCAAAACTTGCAAAGTGATATAAAAGGTATCTTCTTAATGTCTTGGGAGTCTTCTTATATAGTGCTAATGATACCTAAGGCTTAGAATCCTTCCGGGTCCATGTTCTTTCCAATATAAAGGCAAAAATACGTAAAAAGTGTCCCAGAATGGTGTCAGGTTCGGCTGATTCGATTATAGACATTACCATCCAAACCTTCTCATGGACACCCTCTTCTTTTCGTCCAAAACTTGCTCCAAAGTTCGGTTCACTTCTCCAAACTCATTATTAGCCGAACATTTTACTGTATACTTTGTTCAAAAATCATCTTGGGGTTCGGTTATCATCATTGAATCATTCTTTAGCCGAATATTCTCCTGGATACTCCAGAAACTTGATTTCTCAGCTTCAGGTTTGGCTGATTCGTGTTAAGCAAATATCAACCGAACTTCTCTCTGTAGACTTAATTCTTCAAAGCTTCTTTCACCCATAACTTCTTCGTTCGATGTCGGAATGACTTCATTCTTTTTGTGTTGAATTTTTCTTTAAATTATATTCAAGTTAGAGGTGAAGAATTTGGATTTGAATAACTTCCAAGTTGTCTTCATTTGTAGACTCCGTTTCCTTAGCACTTTTGAAGCTATTTCTTTGATTTTGGATGATTCACCTAATATAAGACATAAGATTGAAAAAAACACTTAATAACAAGTAATATGTAAGAATTATAGCTAAAACAAGTATGGATTTGACACTAGAAACATGTGAATTAAGCACTTATCAGAAGTCCATTGCCTTGTTTTCTCAGCTAACTCGATAAACAAGTCAAAACAAGTGTCTGGATCCTTATGAGTAAACTCTCCACCACTCATTGTTTCTAACTGCATACGAGTTTCACTATCTAGGCTCTCATACAATATTTGGGCTATATGGTCTTTTTCAAAACCGTGATGCAGACAGTGGTATAACAACTCATTAAACCTTTCTACATACTCGTGTAGGTTTTCACCTATTTTTTGCTTAAAGGTTTGATAGACTGACGAACAACAACATTCCATGGTGTAGTTAGAATTTTTTAATAAAAATCTCGACAAGGCCATTCCAAGTGGTGATTGTTTTAGCGGGAATGAAATGATACCACTTTTTGGCCTTTTCATCAAGGGAAAAGGGAAACAAACGCTACCTAAGCACATCAACCGAGACATTTGGATAACTCATGGTCCCACAAATCATTTCAAAGTCTATAATATGGGTATATGGATTCTCATTGTCTAACCTCCTAAATGTATGAAGCATGTTAATTGTTCCCGGTTTGATATCGAATTTTCCATTAGAAGCGGGTAAAACTACCCCAGATTCATGTACTACTCTAGAAGGGTTCATACGGTATCTTAGGGTTTTGTTTACTTGGATTTTGTCAGTATTATTACCATCTATTGCATAAAATAAAGATGTACTACCAACAAACGTGCTAGGAGTCGGACTCAAACAATAAAGATCGTTTTCTTCAAGTTTATTTCCTACACGTTTCCAACGAGGCATACAAAAAAAAATAATGCTTAGAAAGAATTGTGCACATGCAGATAATGCTAGGTTCATTATTTTAGGTAAGCTTGGTTTACCTTAACAGAATATGTCTAGAGTCAAAAACTGGTCAAAGGTACAAGGTTATGGCTTGTGGTAGTTCGGATGATAACGCCCAGAGGGTTCAGCATACTATCCCACGTGTTTACATAAAATCGGTGCCGGAAGATGTGGAATGCTGTGCATGTGTTTTGTTTTGTTTTATAAATAAAATGAAAAACAAAATAAATACTAACACACCAAAAAGGAAATAAAATCTAAGAAAATCTAAAAGAAATAAAATTTGGATTATACCAACCTTTTTGGTAGGCAATTTCCACAAAAATTACGAAATATTCCCTGCACAACAAACACAAGAAAATACAAAGTGAAATCTAGAAAAAAAAAAAAAAAATGTGTGTTCCCAGCGACCAAGCCAAACACGTCTCCAATCTTCTTGGCGCCCTAGATCTTATGCGTTCCCTTAGCCTAAGTGCCAAGGCTAATGCGCCTTCCATGGCTGATGCTTCACTAGTTAGCCCTGACGCTCTTGACTTTCTCTTGGCGCCCTTGAACTCCAATGCATCTCCAAGGCCGCGATGTCCCATCTCCTCAATGTCCAAGGCCTATGCGCTCTTAGACCTAGCGCATCTCAACATCTCCTATGCAACCCAGCTCCTACACTTCTTTCTCCAAAGGCTAGCACGCTCCATCATGGATAATACGTCTCTAGCTTCTCTGGCATGCCCCATAGGGGCCAATGCGTCCTTAGCGTCCTCCATGACTTAGCCAATGAGTCTCAAGCTCTAGTACGCCTCTTAGCCTAACATACTCATACTTAGCAACTTAGCCACAAGTACATTAATATTAAAACCTCAGTACTAACCATATAATTGAAGCGCTAACTTCGAATCTCCTCGACAATGGCTTTCTTACCTTAGTACAATTAATATTTACTAGAGGTTGTGCATTTTGTTCTTACTCCTGAGAGGTTAGCACATTAGCCTTTTACGTTAAAAGAGTTAACACCTTCTTATTTGCGCTAAGTAGTTAGTTTCCTCAGAAATACGCCTTTTTTCTCAATATAGGTCCAACATTGAGTCTTGTACGCATTCCAGTGGGTTTCCTTGCTCAAGGAGACCTCTACAACATTTGGCCTTAAATGCCACTCAGACTTACAATAAGTCACTTTTGAGCTAATGCTTAGCCATTAAATATTCCACATTACTTTCAAGAAAGTACATGGCCACTGAACTTCCCAGATTCGATATTGATCAGTCTGACTATCAATCCAATGAGTCACACAACTTGTCTCACTGACTTAGCAAGTCATTTGAATTGACTTGACTTAATCAAAACCATAGTGGATTATGAATCCATTATTTCCACGATATATCAAATATAACATGGGGGGATTCTCATTGGGGTATTGGTCTGGCGGTCTATGATACCATGGGTGGTGATGCAACCCCCATTAACAAGAAGGTAACAAGAAGTGGGAGGTTACAGAACAGTTGAGAGCATGAGGAGTAGTGGTTAGACAGGTCTTCCCCACTTTTTGGGAACCGCCCCACTACAATCTCCATAATCATCATTCTCCACCTCTCCCTAACTTCCATGACTCACGAGAATTCTATGTGTGTCCTCTTCAAACTATAAATAAATGATTCTCATCTTTTGAAACAAGACAGACAAGACACTCAGTCTAGAGAAACAAAAAAAAAATACAGAAGCGATTCCTCTCAAAGAATCCATTCTTCTTCTTCATACACTATCACACTGATATTTTCTCAACCTTATTTGCTTCCCTCCCCTAAAACCTACCCATACCCTTTTTATCTTTGTAATCGAAGCAGGATGTGAACGGCTATTTCTTGGTTTAGGCTCGTCCTATTCGAGCTTGATCTCTCGAACCTACTTGAAAGTACGTTTCTACCGTATATTTGTTTTCACCCTAAAAAAAGATGTTATTAAAGAAAACCATTGTTGGGAGATTGGTAATGGAGAAGACATAAATATTTGGACAAATAGGTGGCTACCAAATGGTAATTGCCCTAGACCTAGTAATAAACATATTACTGCTAAATACAACAAAGTTAGGGATTTATTCAATGAAGAAGGTAAATGGGATGTAAATCTTATTGACAATTTGTTTGATAAAATTGATGTTAATGAGATAAAGTTTTTAGAACCATTTAGTAGTAAAGATGGTGAAGATAATAGAAAATGGATACGAACAAAAGATGGGGAAACGACTGTTAAATCTGCATATAATTTCCTCTGTAACAAAAATCATGTTAACTGTAGAGTGGATTAGTTTGATATTTAGAAGCTCAAAGTGATTCCCAGAGTGAAATTGTTCTTATGGAAAAGCTTGAGCAAGTGCTTACCAGTTAAAAAAGAGTTAGGTAGATATATTCGTATAGAAATCCATTGTCATATGTGCAACAATATGATTGGTGAAAGTGTGGATCATTTGTTTACTAACTGTGGTTTTGCAGAAGCAATCTAGAGAGGTCTCTCTTTATCTCATATATATTATGTTGTTGCTCATACTAAATTTAATGACTGGTGTCTATTTTTGTTAAATGATGAAAACAGGGATACTTATGCTTATATCATTTGGTTCATATTGAAGTATAGGTACAGAGTTGTGTTTGACTCTATTAGCCCAAATCCAATAGATGTTGTTAATACAGTTAAAAAAGAGTTAACTAAAATGCAGATTCAGGGAAAGGAAATGAAACTAAGAAAAAAGATTCAAGAAGATGTGATTGTGAACATCCTGGATGTAAACAGGAAAAGTTTGTTTCAAAGGATAACACTGCCTATATTTCCTTTGATGCTGCTTTTCAGAAAAAAATTGAAAAAAAATTGTTTATGGAATTGTTATGAAGAATAATGTAGGGGAGGTTTGTGAATTTGAAGGAGGTACATGATGGTGTTCTAGTTCAGAGGAAGCAGAATCCAGAGCCTGTAAAGAACCAACAAAATAGGCAACAGAATGAGAAAGAGGATATGGAGATGGATGGACGGTAAATTTCCTCAATGACAATTTAAATTTCATTACCAGTTTGAAGAAGAACAATGATGATTTTGCTAGAGGTTGGCAAAGCAACAAATTTTTGCGTAAAGCTTTGGACAATAGTAAATTTCTTGCGAAAGTTTTTTTCAATTATGTCAAAAGGGATTATAATAGTTTAGCCGATAGAGTAGTTAAGTATTTAAACAGTTTTATTGATGTTAATATAAACTCCATTAGATGGAATAGTTGTAGAAAATTAGCCTGGATAGACAAAATTTGTAAGAATAACAATGTAATTTCCTGCTTTTAGTTTTATAATATCTTGCTTTTAACAAAAAAAATGGTGTTCACGCTATGTCTTTGTTTACATAATCATATGAATGCTTCACCCGGTTGAACTCAGAAAATATATGTATATACAACTATATTTGTTGGACAAAATGAGTTTAAAAATGTTCTGTTTTTTGGTCTTGGTGGAATGGATCTTAGGACCAAGGGTCACTAAGGACACTAGCTCATTTTCACTAAACTAAAGATGTTGCCTCTCTGTATTACTAGGAAAATTGCACCTTAGAGTAGCCATTTGGGTCAACACATTTTTGAGTGAGGAAGAGGACTTAGGCAATGGGCTAGTTGGTGCAACCACACGTCGCCGGTCGGGCGGGCCGGGCTCAGGTGTGGGTCAACTGAGACTTATCTTTTTAGACAAAATTCTTTTGAAATATTTCCTAAAAGAATTAATATAAAAAATAAATCTTATCTTAATATGGGGGCGTCTGACCCGTCAGAAATATTTTTCTTACCAAATTTTTTTCCTTAAATTTTGCTTGTTTTATTTCCATTTCGCTCTTAATTCCGCGCATCATGCAAGAAATTGTTTTTGTCCGTTTTGAATTGATTGCAAATTCTGTGTTACTAGTGTTTGACTCCGTTTTTAAGACAAAAAGTTGTTACATACTATACTTTTATGTGTATTCTTTATTACTCCCTCTGTCCAACATATACATACAGATTTTGGATTTTGGTTGTCTGTTTAGATAGGCCAAACTCCAATTTCAAGATGGCAATTCTCATATTTACCTTTATTTATTATGCATGTGCATCTTCAAAATTAAGTCAATATTTCTAGTTATTAGGAATCGGTTAAGGGTAAATTAGAAAAGACATGGAAAATTGTAAAAAACAAGTGAATTCTTAATCCAAGAGCAACTATCCCCTCCGTCTTTATAACTTGGACGGAGGGAGTGTCATCCTTTTTAATGTTGTTATATTTTTTAAAAAGGATGCATCATCTTTTCTCATTCTTAAGAACACATAATGTTTGATGCTACTTTGACAAAACATGTTTTATGCAATATTTATTTAAGACAGAGATATAAATTGATGCAGTATGAAGCAAAAGCAATGAATTCGGTTATATCACATGCACACTCCTGTCACACAAAATAATGATTTATTGCATGGGTAGTTGCTTCTTGTCTCCTTATGAGGGTTTCTTAGTCTATCCATTCCATTTTGTGTTCTTGCGAAACTTGCAGAGTGTTTTTCTTGTTCTTATTTTGAAGTCATTTGGTCTAGTTATATTAAGCAACTTACTAGTGAAACTGTTGGACCTTCCTGTCATTACGATAGCTAACAAACTATAACCACACGTCGTCGTCCGGGTGGGCCGGGCTCGGGTGTGGGTCAACCAAGACTTATCTTTTTAGATAATTTTTTTTTTGAAATATTTTCTAAATGAAATAATATCAAAAATAAATCTTGTCTTAATGTGGGGGCATCTGATCCGTCAGAAATAGTTTTCTTACCAATTTTTTTTCCTTACAGTAATGCCTGATTTCAATCAATTTAAATTTTTGAACTCGAATATTCTATTCCAAATCATTCTAGAAGCAGCTACTATCCTGACTTCTTTTCCCTCTTTTTGTTTTATTTTGCGCTAAGTTTTTATTTCATTCCTTAAACTTTAGTTATTGAATTCGTATGAGTGGGTAACTTGTGTTGTGGTTATATAAGTTATAAGGGCAGTTCTATCCTGGACACATCTCCACAGTTGGGGTATACCATCTCTCATTCTTGAGGAGTACCCGCAGGCTATTGTTTTAAGGACAATTTGCTGAGCAGGTGGCTCTGTCCTTTGTGTGCAAATTAGTCTTTCTTTTCAGAACTTTTATTTAACGTTAACATTATTTTTCAGTATTTGTTGTTGCAAACACAACAATCTTAATACAATATTACTTCTGTAACAATGGGAAAAATAATGTTGACAGACCAGAAAAATTCAATGGGAAAGATTTCAAAAGATGACAACCAAAGATGTTGTTTTTCCTGAGTTTTCATATGCCAGATGAACTTGTACTGAAACCATTTGATGAGGGTTTGAATGATGCTGGAAATGAAAGGGATCAGGATAGTTGGGTTAGGCAGAATTATATGGCTAAAAACCATATTCTGAATTGTTTAGTGATAGGTGCATTATTTGCATTATTTAGATATTCTAATTCATTGAATTAGTTTTCATATCATTATGCTTTGATTTTGTTTGTATGAGTTTCTTAGGAGTTTTGAAGTGTATTCAACCAAAGAAGAAGAAAGGAGTTCAGTACGACACGAAATGAACAAGGAAGTTAAGTTTGCCAATGAAGAACGAGAAATCGAATCCAACGTAAAAAGAATGAGGTCATTTGTAGTTCGTATGAGGAAGTTATGAACAAAATAGCCGAAAGAAAATAATGAAACACTCAGCATCACAATCGGGAGTTTACAAGGGAAAATAATCTACCGATTATAAGGATTTCGGGTATAGGAAAAAATCATTTTTGAGCTCCAACAATCGGTATTTTACACGGAAAGCGAGCCTACCGATTATGACACATTTTGGGTACAGGAAAGTTATATTTTGAGCCCTTACAATCGGTAGTTAAGGAGGGGGTCTTGCCTACCGATTATGACTCGACGGGAGGCACGTCTAAGACACGTTTTTGACTTCCAAATCAAGGTATCATGGTCCCATTAGGACTCTAACACCTAGATATGATGAAGACTATATAAGTAGACTTCCATAACCCTAGAAAGAGAGCTTGGACACTTTTGGAGACTTGAAAACACAAGGAGAACAAGAAGCTAGGGCTTGGAGTTGCGATTGATCATCACGATTTCTAGGGTTTTCTTTACTTGTTTTCTTGATTATTTTCCATGGATTTTGAGAAATTCATGATGAACTAAACCTTTCTTATTGGTTAGAGATGTAGTCCTAAGTTGGAAAACATGTTTATTAATTGAAGTATTCATTCTCATATGTTCATAATCTCTTCAATATCGCTTATGTTCTACCGTTTATAACGCCTTGTATGATGGATTGCTTGTTTGTTTAAGTCGCGAATTAGATGAGCATGCATTGACATCTATAGCTAAACTAGGGTTTGATATCCGGAATTGTCGAAAGATCCTTGTTACAAGTAGCATAACATAGTTGTTAATAACGGGATGTTACCATGCAATTATGTGTAGAAGCATGACCTAGGTTAAATCCGAGTGGCTCTTGCGCCGGATTGCTTAGAATAACCTCAACTCACAAAGACCATTGTTTTCATTGGGTTAAACTTGAGTAGCTCTTTCGCCAAGTTATTCGTTGAAAAGGATTCAAAGAGTGCCTCTTGCGCCTTTGATGATAATGGGAGTTTTGTCGGAGTAAGCCTGCGATAGGATGTTTTAGGGTTATTGATATTGAGAGTGCATGAATGTTGAGTATGATTTGGTTGATAACATGTTTGAAGATGGAAGATGAACTCTCTAACCAATATTCTTTATCTCTGATATTCGTTTTAATCAATTTGTTTTAGCATAATTTAGTTATAATCACAACCAAAACCCCCCAGTTTACATAAGTAATCGAAATAATTAACAATCACCTGCCTCTTTGTGGGAACGAACTTGTTCTTATTATTATACTCTAATCTATATTAGTGAAGTAAGAAATTGAATTAATTTTACTTGGCTGACAACCGACCAAATTTTGGCGCCGCTGCCGGGGAGGCACAGAGGATTGTTATTTTGTTTTTGATATCTTATTTCTAGTTTTTATTTAGTTTTAAGAATTGTTTTTCAGGTACTAGTTCTTTCGTGAATGCTTAGAGAGGGTAGACCAAGTCCCATTGGTATACGACTTTGATCAGGCACTTTACTGAAAGAATTCGTTCGACCTGTGAACACTCCACTTCCTCCAAGTACATCGTCAAGTGAGTTCGCAGATTTAGACGTAGAGGAAGAACAAGAAACAATGGGTGACACAAATCGTACACTCAAATACTTAGCATCTCACAAGTTAGATACACAACAATGGTGTATTCAAACGACATCTACATTTGAGATCAAGCCAGGGTTGATTCGAGAACTCCTAAAGTTTCATGGGATGACTAATGAAGATCCGAATAAACATTTGATGGATTTCCATAACATAATCATGGCCATGCTACCAGCAGAGACTGATGTTGATGGAGTTATGTTACGAGCTTTTCCATTCTCCCTGATGGATACTTCTAAGGAATGGTTATACTATTTACCTTCTGGTAGTGTCACAACTTGGAATGGTCTGAAGAAACTCTTTTTAGAGAGATACTTTCCTGCATCAAAGGCGACTCAGATTCGTAAAGAGATTTGTGGCATTAAGCAGATGGCAGTAAAGACATTGTATGAATGCTGGGAACGTTACAAGAGATTGGTCGCTAGCTCCCCACATCATCAATTCAGTAATGTATTGATTATCCAGTACTTCTATGATGGTCTTCAAGCAAGTGACAGAAATCTTCTCGACGCTGCAGGTGGTGGTGCATTAGTGAAAAAAAACATTAGCTCTAGCTAGAGAGTTAATTGAGAACGTGGCAGCAAACTCTCAACAATTCTCAAGTCGTGGGTCAGAACCACTCGTCAGGAGGGTTAATGAGGTTACTTCTTCACCGACTTAGAGCATAGAATGTGTAATATGGAGAAGATGATACAACAATTGGCAGTCGTGATCATACCCTCTTATAAAAAAGAAGCCGAACAGGTGAATGCAGTATTCCCAAATCAGCAGAGATAACGGTATGATCCTTATTCCAACACTTATAATCCAGTATGGAGAGATCATCCAAATTTCAGTTATGCGAATAAGCAAGCTACAGCTCTGAGGCCGGTTTTCAATCATCCAAATGGGTTACAACAGCAAGTACAACCTCCACAACAAGCTCAAAACTCAGAATCATCGGAGATGCTCTCCATGATAAAGAATATAACGGCGTTGATGCAGAAAAATCAGCAGACAAGTGATAATGCAATCAGAGAATTACAAACGCAAGTGGGCACTATGGAAACTAAGATTAATCATCTGAAGGCACAGAATAGCGGGAAACTCCCTTTTCAACCTATCAATCCAAGAGAAAATGTCAACGCCGTGAAATTGAGAAGTGGTACACAAACTGTGCAACCAGAAGGAAGCTGAGAAAAACAAAGACCCTAAGGGGCCGGTTTTGGAGAAAGAGATTATTGACTCTTCCCAAACCGATGAGGTACCTAAAGAAAACTCTAAACCTTCTATTTCTACTTATGTTCCTCCTTAATTTTTCCTCGCAGATTTGCTAACTCGAAAAAGGCGTAACATGATAAGGATATCTTAGACATTTTCAAGAAGATTCATATGAATATTCCACTCATAGATGTGATTAAACAAGTCCCCAAATATACGAGAATTCTGAAGGACTTGTGCACCAATAAACAAAGATTAACCGGTAATGAGGTAATGAGAGTGGGGGGAGAATGCCTCGGCTATCTTGAAAAAAAACTCCCACTCAAATGTAAAGATCCCGGTAGTTTTGATATTCCTATTGTTATTGGTAACACGACGTTTAATAAGGCTATGCTTGATTTAGAAGCATCAGTAAATATTATGCCTGCATCTATATATGAATCTCTTAATTTAGGACCTTTGAAAGAAACTGAAATTGTTTTACAACTAGCTGACCGTTATAATGTATACCCTAGAGGTATTGTTGAAGATGTGCTTGTGCGGGTTAATCATCTAGTCTTTCCAGCAGATTTCTGTGTACTGGAGATGACAGATGGATCAACTGATTTGTCTATACCGTTGCTAATGGGATGTCCATTCATGCAAACGGCGAGAACAAAAATTGAGAACAAAAATTGACGTCTATAGTGGGACATTAACAATGGAATTTGATGGAGAAATAATACGCTTCAACATTTATGAGGCGATGCGATATCCTAGTGACGTCCATTCTTGTTTCTCTGTTGATGTTATTGACTCTTTAGCTCAACAGATGTTTAATTTCGGGAGTAATGATCAATTGGAGACTATCATCACGAGGAGTGTAGGTTTTAAAGATCTTACAGATCCAAGAACCGAGCTTAAAATAGGGGATGAATTTGAGGAAACTATTTGTAAACTTAATTCGTTACAACAATGCCCACCAATTTATGATATTTCATTTATCTCTTTACCATGCACTAATAAAAAATTGTTGCCATCTGTCTTGCAGGCGCCTAAACTAGAACTTAAGCTTCTTATTGATCACCTAAAATACATGTATTTGGGTGATAATGAGGAGTTTCCGGTAATAGTTTCTAAAGAACTAATTGAATTGCAGGAACAAAGACTTCTTCGGGTGTTGAAGGAGTATAAAACGACCATATGATGGACAATTGCTGATATCAAGGGAATAAGCCCTTCTACGTGTATGCATAAAATACTACTTGAGGAGGGAACAAAACCTACAAGGGAAGCTCAATGTCGTTTGAATCCTCCAATGATGGAAGTAGTAAAGAAAGAGATACTTAAGTTATTAGATGTGGGAGTTATCTACCCCATTTCTGATAGCAAGTGGGTGAGCCCCGTACAAGTTGTACCAAAGAAGTCAGGCGTTACAGTGATGCAGAATAAGGAAAATGAACTTGTCCTAACTCGAGTGCAAACCCGTTGGAGAGTTTATATTGATTATCGAAAGCTTAATGCAACCACTAGAAAAGATCACTTTCCTTTACCTTTTATGGATCAGATGTTGGAAAGATTGTCAGCATACTCGTATTACTGTTTTCTTGATGGTTATTCAGGTTACAATCAAATTGCTATAGCACCGGAGGATCAAGAGAAGACCACTTTTACTTGTCCTTTTAGAACATTTGCATACAGGAGGATGCCTTTTGGTTTGTGTAGTGCACCCGCTACCTTCCAGAGGTGTATGGTAAGTATCTTTTCAGATTATGTTGGAAACTTTATCGAAGTTTTTATGGATGATTTCAGTGTGTATGGTGATTCATTTGACTTGTGCTTGGATAACCTTATATTGATTTTTAAACGATGTGTTGAAACTAATCTTGTGCTAAATTGGGAGAAGTGCCATTTTATGGTAACTCATGGTATTTTTTAGGCCATATTATATCTTCTAAAGGCTTGGAAGTTAATAAAGCTAAGATCGATCTTATTCGTGCTCTTACCCCTCCCACTACGGTGAGGGAGATTCGTGTTTTTCTTGGTCATGCAGGATTTTATCGCCGGTTTATCAAAGATTTTTCCAAGGTTGCATCACCATTATGCCAGTTATCACAAAAGGACGTGGTTTTTAACTTTGATGAGAAGTGTTTGGCGGCATTCAACCGTTTGAAAGAACTTTTGATAACAGCCCCTATCATTAAACCACCGGATTGGAGCAAGCCATATGAGCTAATGTGTGATGCCAGTGACTACGCAATCGGTGCAGTTTTAGGACAACGTACAGGGAAACTACCTCATGTCATTTATTATGCTTCCAGAACGTTGAATGAGGCCCAACAAAACTACACGACCACGGAAAAGGAGTTGTTAGCAATCGTTTTTGCATTGGAGAAATTTCGTTCTTATTTACTTGGTGCGAAAGTTGTTGTGTTTTCTGATCATGCAGCACTTAAGTACTTACTTACAAAGAAGGAGGCGAAACCAAGGATCATTCGATGGATACTACTCCTACAAGAGTTTGATCTCGAAATTAAAGACAAGAAAGGAATTGAGAATATCGTTGCGGATCACTTGAGTCGTCTTACTGTAGAAGAAGAAGCTATCCCGTTATGTGAAAGCTTTCCAGATGAGCAACTCTTCTTAGTTACAGTTTCAGAACCATGGTATGCGGATATTGTGAATTATTTAGTGCCTAAAAAAATCCCAAGAAATTTGTCTCGTGCTGAGAGAGACAAACTTAAAAAGATAGCTAATCAATATATATGGGATGATCCATACCTGTGGAAACATTGTTCATACCAAATTATGCGGAGGTGCGTACCCAAATATGAATACAACTCTATCTTGTATTTTTGCTATTCATATGTTTGTGGAGGACACTTTGGGGCAAAGAGAAATGATTTGAAGGTACTTGAAAGTGGGTTCTATTGGACCACTTTATTTAAAGATGCGTATGTATTTTGCACAACTTGTGATAGGTGTCAAAGAACGGGCAATCTAGGTGCTCGAAATCAAATGCCACAGAAGTTTATTCTTTTCGTTGAAATTTTTGATGTATGGGGCATTGATTTTATGGGTCCTTTTGTTAATTATTTTGGTAAATTCTACATCTTACTCGTTGTTGATTATGTCTCGAAATGGGTGGAAGCTAAAGCCACCTCTACTAATGATTCTAAAGTGATTACAGATTTTGTTAAAGAACATATTTTTGCAAGGTTTGAAATTCCAAGAGCCATAATCAGCGATGGGGGATCACACTTTCGAAATAAATTCTTCCAGAGTTTGTTGAAAAAGTATAGCATATCTCACAAGATTGATACAACATATGATCCACAAATAAACGGTCAAGCTGAAGTCTCTTATCGAAAGGTGAAGTCCATCCTAGAGAAAACAGTGAATCCATCAAGGAAGGATTGGAGTTTACTTCTCAATGATGAACTATGGGCATACCGAACAGCATACAAGACTCCTATTGGGATGTACCCATATAGACTTGTGTACGGTAAACCTTGTCATCTTCCTATTGAAATCGAGCATAAGGCTTTTTGGGCTATTCAACAGTGCAACACGGAGATGGATGGGGCTGGTAAACAAAGGAAGCTTCAATTGAGTGAACTGGAAGAGATTCGTAATGATGCATATGAAAGTTCACGAATCTACAAGGAGAAAACAAAGGCTTTTCATGATAGTAGGATTTCTAGAAAACAGTTTATTGTTGGATATAAAGTTCTCTTGTTTAATTCTCGCCTTCATTTATTTCCTGGAAAATTGAAGTCTCGTTGGATAGCACCCTTTGTTGTATCTAACATTTTTACTCATGGTGAAGTGGAGATGCATAGCTTGTTAACATGGAAGGAGCTTAAAGTGAATGGGCATCGTTTGAATCCCTATTATGAACCATTTGAACCTGAGAGGGTTGAGATCAATTTAGTAGATGCACTCCCTCTAGAGGAGTAGCAAGGAATGCCAAGTTGATGCGTCGGAAAACCGACTTTGTTTTACCGCAAGCGTACAGTGTCGAAAGATGTAGACAAGAGCAAATACGGTTCGTTCCCACGAGGAGTTTGGATTAAAATATTTTTTTAGGTTTTTTTTATAAAGAATTAACTTAATTAAAACTATTTAATAAAGTTTGAAAACAATAAGATAAAAATGTTAAGGTTCCGGGAATCCATTGTAGATTAGGGTTTAATTGCGTTCATCAGATAGGGTCTCAATTTTACTCATGTACAGTATCAAATCTAGCTACTAATACACGGAATATTTTTAAATAAGCACTAAAGAAAGAATTTTCGAAAAGAATTGTTTGTCCTCAACCTAAGGTAGGATCTCGAAAGTACTAAGTATACGGGGCATAAAAAGTCAAAGATTATTCATAAAACGATTTAATACGAGGTTTCAACGAGTCCTTCTACTAATCAAACAATGAACTATACGTGGCATAGAACATGAAAAATCATCGAGA
>JAJJMC010030994.1:7244825-7294591 GCA_023531435.1 Papaver californicum
AAATGCGAGTCCAAAACGCTTCCCTTATTTCTCTTCCCGCTCAGGCCCAATAAGGCCCAACAGATACCAAATTCAAGTTGGTTTCACGGTTTTGCTCATAACTTTTTCATACGAACACAAAAATGACCTCATTCTTTTTGCATTGGATTTGCCTTTCAATTTTCTACAAAATGGTGGATAGAAATCCTGGAACATACTGAGTTCCACTGGGTATTTGGTAATTCTTCTCTTGTAAAGCTCCATTTCACTTGTTTCAGAGATGTAACCTAATAAAACACATAAACTATAAAAGTAATAATAAAACACGGTAATTCACACAAAATATAGCAAATAAGTATAAGGAAATGATACTCAAAATGTATAAATTATGCACTTATTACAAGTCGGGCTGAAGACGTTAAACTAAGCGCTAAATGGGAGGCAACCTATTGGTTTTTTCTATCTTTCTCTTTTGATTTTTTTTTCATATCATGTTAGGATTTCCCATCTTGATTTTACATTGAGGACAATGTAAAGTTTAAGTGTGGGGGAGTAATTAAGCATATAGAGTTTTTAGTATGTGCTTTTGTAGGTAGAATTTCAAAACTTTTGTACATATTTGCATGAAAACCTTCAACTTTTAGAGATTTTGGAGTCACTTAGTATACTTCTAGCTACGTTTACATACGGAGTTCTAACTGAAACAACTGAACTTAGAAGTATTAGAGAACTATATTCAAAGTGCATAGTTGTTGAGAGGCTAGAGATGAAAAAAATGGACTTAAAATGCCGATAGAGAATACAATATTAGAAGAGTTGATCATTCAATACCCATGAGTGAGGCACCAAACCTTCAATTGTCCGTTTAGAGTGTTTCATCTTCGTAAATTTCGGGTAGAATGATGAGCTACCTAACCTTGCACCAATTTCATCACTACTTTTTGATCTCTTGAGTGTTATTTCTATCAATCATGAGGGTGCCATATGAATTGCTAACTCTATCTTGTAGTCTTGTTTACAGTTGGCACCATTCTCTCGATAACAACAGGTTCATAGAAACATATCATCATCAACAAGCGGAACATCAAAAATTTGAAAGAAAGTTGAAGACAGTCAAGGTTTACAAGCAACCGTTCAAGAAAGAACAAATTTCATATTCAAGTAAAGCAACAATACAATTAGCAGAATTATATATACATGTTGAAGACTTATGTACAAAAGCGAAAGAAATCAAAAGATGTGAGTTAGTGAAGTTCATGATATCAAGGCAATACAAGTTCTGAAGAATCAAGTGGTTAAGTCTTTATCCCATGGCCGTAGTAATTTCATCATTTATTTTTCAGTCTATATTTTGAAGTAAAAAATAAAAAAAAAATAAAATAAAAAAAAATAATAAAAAAAAATGATTATCATTGCTTTATTGTATATTTTCTTTTGTATTCATTCAATAAGGACGTGGGGAAGAAGAAATCTATAAAGAAGTTTCAAACAACAAGAAAATGAGAAAAAGAGTTACAAAATGTCAATGTTCTACAAAGTTCAAGAGTTCATCATCAACAGTTGAAGACCGAAGACGTTTCTTTTGCATGCTGTGAGAGTGGTGCTGATTGCCGATCGGGTGAGAAGGTAAGTAAGCATTCCCATCCTCGCATAGTGGTTGATTTCCTTTATTAGAGGTCACTAGATAAACAAAAAGGGGTTCTTTTTCGTCCCACGTTCTATGGGATAACATCTTCATATGATTCGGAAGGTTACCTTTCCTACCCACCATTCAACGTGTGTAGGATTTCTATCTTCATTCCTGCCTGCACATATGTGAGAACCATAAAGTGCGTCTTTTGAGTGTCAAATTCATAAAATCTTGTTGGTGAGGCAGAAACTTTCAGTCGCTCTCGAACCTGGATTCTTTTGAATGGTAGTTTTCTCCTAACTCAAGGGTTAAGCATGAGAATAATGTTCTTTATACTTCTAACTTCTTATTGTTAGTGTGCATAAACTTTATGTCTTCGTAGCTCTTTGGATGAAGGTGCTCTGGAAAATTTGAAAGTTAGAAATTAGGTTTTGTGGGTATACCTCTTGTAAACCCTCACGAGACTATAACTCGTCCACTAGGGACTCCTAGGGGTTTAAAGGATTGTTACACATGCTAATTGTAACCGCATCCTCAACGAAATGGAGTTGTTGTAGTTTAGGTTAGTTTAGATTTATAGTTTGCTCGAGGACTAGCAAAAGGCAAGTGTGGGGGAATTTGATAGGTGCATTATTTGCATTATTTAGATACTCTAATTCATTCATGTCTTGTTAGTTTTCATATTATTATGCTTTGATTTTGTTTTTATGAGTTTCTTAGGAGTTTTGAAGTGTATTCAACCAAAGAAGAAGAAAGGAGTTCATTACGACACGAAATGAACAAGGAAGTTAAGTTCTGCCAATGGAGAAGGTCCAAAGACCGAATTCAACTCATTCAAATCTAGGAGTTCTTACCATTTTTAAGAGAACGATAAGATGAAGCCAACGCAAAAAGAATTAGGTCATTTGGAGTTCGTATGAGGAAGTTATGAGCAAAATAGCCGAAAGAAAATAATGAAACACTCAGCATCACAATCGGGAGTTTACAAGGGAAAATAACCTACCGATTATAAGCGATTTCAGGTACAGGAAAACTTCGTTTTTGAGCTCCAACAATCGGTAGTTTATACGGAAATCGAGCCTACCGATTATGGCACGTTTTGGGTAAAGGGAAGTTATATTTTGAGCCCTTACAATCACTAGTTAAGGAGGGGGTCTTGCCTACCGATTATGACTCGACGGGAGGCACGTCTAAGACACGTTTTTGACTTCCAAATCAAGGTATCATGGTCCCATTAGGACTCTAACACCTAGATATGATGGATACTATATAAGAAGACTTCATAACCCTAGAAAGAGAGATTGGACACTTTTGGAGACTTGAAAACACAAGGAGAACAAAAAACTAGGGCTTGGAGTTGCGATTGATCATCACGATTTCTAGGGTTTGCTTTACTTGTTTTCTTGATTATTTTCCATGGATTTTGAGAAATCGATGATGAACTAAACCTTTATTATTGGTTAGAGATGTAGTCCTAAGTTGGAAAACATGTTTATTAATTGAAGTATTCATTTTCATATGTTCATAATCTCTTCAATATCGCTTATGTTATATGGTTTATAACGCCTTGTATGATGTATTGCTTGTTTGTTTAAGTCGCGAATTAGATGAGTATGCATTGATATCTATAGATAAACTAGGGTTTGAGATCCGAAATTGTTGAAAGATCCTTGTTACAAGTAGCATAACATAGTTGTTAATAACGGGATGTTACCATGCAATTATTTGTAGAAGCGTGACCTAGGTTTAATCCGAGTGGCTCTTGCGCCGGATTTCTTAGAATAACCTCAACTCACAAAGACCATTGCTTTTATTGGGTTAAGCTTGAGTGGCTCTTGCGCCAAGTTATTCGTTGAAAAGGATTCAAAGAGTGGCTCTTGCTATTTTGATGATAATAAGAGTTTTGCGGGAGTAATCCTGCGATAGGATGCTTTAGGGTTATTGATATTGAGAGTGCATGAATGTCGAGTATGATTTGGTTGATAACATGTTTGAAAATGGAAGATGAACTCTCTAACCAATGTTCTTTATCTTTGATATTCGTTTTAATCAATTTGTTTTAGCATAATTTAGTTATAATCACAACCAAAACCCCCCAGTTTACATAAGTAATCGAAAGTAATTAACAATCACCTGCCTCTCTGTGGGAACGAACTTGTTCTTATTACTATACTCTAATTTATATTAGTGAAGTAAGAACTTGAATTAATTTTGCTTGGCTGACAACCGACCATTTAGAGGATGCATTGTATAACTTTTATAATGCAAAAGAGAATTTTACTGCAGTTGATTTATGGGCTACTTCAGAGGCAATATACCAAGCTGAAACTATTGGAAGTAAGAAATTCTTGGTAGCTAGGTTCTTGGGATATAAAATATCAAATGACAAATATGTGGTTGATCAATTCCTTGAACTTTAGCATATTATCAATGCAATTCTTGTTGAAGGCATGGTGATTGATGAAACTTTTCAAGTGTACGTTGTGATTGAGAAATTACCATCTTCCTGGTCAGAGTACAAATGAAGATTGAGACATGAAACTGGTGAAGTCAGTATAGTTGACTTGGGTAAGAATTGTTTTGCCCCAAGGGAAAAAATATGTCTTCTGCAAGGGTCATGTCAAATAAGGCTCATATAATTGAACACAAATCTTCCGATGTTGAAAAAGGTGAAAGCATCAAACACAACCCTAAGCATGGTCCTCACAAGAAAGATATGTTTCAGAAACCCAAATCTAGCATTGATAAAATTAAGGGTGCTTATTATGTTTGTGGAGTTCCTAGCCATATGAAAATTCACTGTAGAAAATATAAGAACCTTAATAATAAGAAAATAATGTTAATTTGGTTAAGAATAACAAGAACGAGTTTTCTTGTATGGTGTGTGAAGTAAATTT
The DNA here is from genome assembly GCA_023531435.1 of Papaver californicum. NCBI lineage: Eukaryota > Viridiplantae > Streptophyta > Magnoliopsida > Ranunculales > Papaveraceae > Papaver > Papaver californicum. The sequence continues at coordinate 7,249,332 of JAJJMC010030994.1, forward strand.
GGTAACCAATGTGAGATACTTGTGGGTAGACTCTGGGGATACAAAGCATGTCTGTGGAAACAGAGATATGTTCACCTCCTATCAGAAGGTAGGGGAAGGCGAGAAACTCTACATGGGTAACTCATCTGCAGCACAAGTTACAGGAAAAGGTAATGGGTTAAATCTCACTTCTGGAAAAACTCTCACATTGAATGAAGTTCTTCATATTCCGGACATCTGAAAAAATCTTGTTTCTTGTGGTGTTTTAGATGATAAGGATTTCAAAATTGTAATTGAATCTAGCAAAGTTGTTGTCACTAAGGGTAAGGATTATGTGGGTAAGGGTTATAAGACTGAGGGTCTCTATAAACTTAATGTAACCTCTGATGAAATAAATAAAATTGATTCTCCTGCTTACGTTTTTGTATCATTAAATGTTTGGCATTTTAGACTTGGACATGTAAATTATAAGTCAATTCATAAACTTGCTAGCGTAGGTTGCATACCTAAATTTAGTTTGGATAATGAACATAAATGTGAAATTTGTGTAAAATCAAAACATGCTAGAAAAACTTTTAACAAAAATGTTCATAGAAGTTCTAAACCCTTAGAATTAATTCACTCAGACCTAATTGACATGAAATCAACTCAAACCAGAGGTGGTAAAAAATGGTTTATATTTCATAGATGATTGTACGAGGTACTGTTAGGTATACTTTCTTAGGGGTGATGCCTTAGAAGCCTTTAAGATTATAAATTTGAAGTTGAAAACCAATTAGATGTTACCATTAAAAGAGTTAGGTATGACTGTGGTGATGAGTATGAAATTCCTGTAGGAGAATTTTGCTCACAAAATGGTATTATTCATGAGATCACCTCTCCTATTCACCACAATCTAATGGTGTGGTTGAATGGAAGAACCAAACCCTTAAGAATATGATGAATTCCATGTTGATTAGTTCAGGATTACCAGCGAACTTGTGTGTGTGTGTGGGGGGGGGGGGGGGGCGTCCTCTCAGCCTGCTATATCCTGATGTTGATGGTAGATTTTTAACAAGGGAGAAAATTATAATATCGCTTTTGCTCAGCTGCAAATGAATGAAATAAATATGTATAAATTTCTGACCCGACATCAGAATTATGGATATGTATTTCTGTCTTACATTCCGCAAAAGAATTTAGAATACGTATTCGGCTCATGAATACATCAATATTGTAGCTCTTTTATATATGTATGCACCCATAAAATTTCAGGATTTTACCCGGCTAAACCCTCGTTATTTCATGTGCGTCCATGCAAACTATCTGTATTAATCAGAACACACTGATTATGCAAAATTGTGAAATTTTGAAATGAATGTTATGTCATCTCCGAATAAAAACGCAAATTAGACGCATACCATCTAAATGTAGAGTCGCGTCGAACATCATCTCAAGTCGCAAACTGCAACGGCTAAATTCCTTGAATATATTTGGTATGCACTACACAAAGGCAAAGCATAATGCCAACATTAATCTCATGCGATTGAGAAGCCCTAAATAGGCCATGACTATGGCCACGACATTAGCAATTGCCAATGCTAGCAGCACATAGGCTATGACCGTGGAACTAGCAAGTGCCAACCCTAGAAAACCGTAGCCATGCTCCTAGCACCAACGCATCCCTAGCGCCTGCACCAACACCATCGCAACACTGCTATCATCAGTATCAACACGCAATGCTACTGGCCAAGGACATCACCAGTGCCAAGGCCAATGCTAATTCCAACGCTAGCGCTAAGGCCAGCGCCTGCGCTAGCACTAGCACCGCCAGTGCTAGCGCCATCCTTACCTGCTGCGTCATCCTCGCCAATGCTCGTGCCAACTCCATTCATTTCTTGCTCGTTCCACCGTCGTCCTTCGCTACTAGCGTCATCACCTAGGCCATAGGCACGACACTAGCATGCGCTAGCAACACCCCAATTGCGCTTATAACACTCACATGCGCCGTTCTTGGTAGCAAAAATTACATGTTGCAAGCATGCCACAAATATGCCATTGCCATGCTGAGTTGGCATAAAACTTATTGGTAGCATTATCTTATGATAAAAACTCTTAAATTAGTCACGTGCTTTGAGTCCATGACTCCACTAACTCCTATGAGAAATCAAAACCTATTGCATGGGGGGATTCTTTATGGGTATTAATTTGGTGGTTTACAACAACATGCGGTGTGGCAAAACCCCATGATGAGAAAGTTACAAAGTAGTGGTGACGGTTATAGTGGTTAAAGAGATAATTCAGTAATGGCTTAGCAGTTTCCATAAACTTCCCAAACATAATGGGCGTGGCTAAACCATTATATCCACAATCTCCATCTCTCCATCTCTCCATTTCCCCACTACCTCCACTACTTATGAGAAAAGAAGAGTGTATTCCAAACTTAGGTAAATGAGGAATCAAATTCGACTTTAGCTCCACTGGTGCAGCTATGTTAATGCAAAATGGTTGCGAATCTAAGCATGGAGATGTCAACTCTCGCAACTTCTTCTCTGGAGGTTGAGGACCACCCATCTCTTCTAGAGGTGGATCTTGTAGCAAAATTGAGGTTTTTATAGTATTGTCCCCCTTGGAGTATGAATTCCACACCTTCGGTAATCCCAGCATTTGGGTGCCAGAGGTTAAGTACCTGAGACAAATATAAATTTAGAGAACAAATTTAAAATCTAAAAATAAACCTAAAATCAAAAATAAATAACAACTAAATAACAAATAAAACCAAATGTTCCTCGGCAGCGGCGCCAAAATTTGATGTGTATCGTGGGTGCACAAATTAATTCTCTTATCTTCTACTTTACTAAAGAATAATATAGTAGTAAATAGATTTCTTTCCCATGAGGAGCGAGGTGTTCTAATTGTTAAACGTCACAAAATGGGTGTTTGTTTAAGGTTGAAATTAACTAACAAAACAATTAAAAGTAATTAAGATGCAAGCAATGGAGAGAGATATGATTGAGGAATCCTTATTCGTTACTAAACAATCATTGAGTTAGTATACTCATTTATTATTCATTCATCACAGATTATCACCAACCGTAGGATAGCAGGTACGCTTAGTTATCCCCAAAACTCCTACTATCATCGGGTAACAGGTACACTCAGTCACCGAATTCTATCCAATAGAGCCACCTTGAGGTTTGCTTACAAGATGTAACTCAGTTGAATACTTTGAGGTTTGTGAATTTAGGTTTGATCCTAGTAGTTAAACTCATTAATCTCGGTCCACTTTCTAGTGTTCCTCTTACACGCGATTGCTCCACAGAATCCCCTCTGTAAGTCCTCACGTTCTCTACTTAGGTAAGATATTATGATACATTTACAGATAGCCAACTCTTACTAGTTTTAAGTGATTTAAAAAATCAATTTAGTTGGTCACGTAAACAATCTATCAATCAAGCATGGACATTCATATTAGTAAAAACAAATGATAATCATGTGAAGAACTTCAAAATAGCTTCATATATAATAACTCAAATCATGTCTAGAACTTAGAATTCATATCTACTCATGTATGTAGAAGCATCCATGTTATATATATAAGAAAATAGTTAAGAAATCGTTACGATAATGGAACCGCTCTGAAATCCTAGCTTTCTCCTCTTGTGTTGTTCTCTCCTCCAAGACTTGCAAAGTGATGTAAAATGGTGTCTTCTTAATTCTTTTGTAGTCTTCTTATATAGTTCTCCTGATATCTAGGGCTTAGAATCCTTTCGGGCATATGTTCTTCTTACAATAGAGTCAAAAACATATCAAAAACATCCCAGAACAGTGCTAGGTTCGGCTATTATTGTGTATGGATTACTGGACGAACTTGAAAAACTTTTATTTGCTCCAGATGAGTCTCAGGTTTGGCTACTAATGGGATTTGGATAGTGGCCAAACCTCTCTTTGTACACTTTCTATTTTTTATCGAAAACACACTTTAAAGTTCGGCTACTATTCTCGTTTCACTTATTGGACGAACCTTCTCCTGGACACTTTGTTCAAAAATCATTCTTAGGTTCGGCTACTACCATATGACCAATTTCTAGCCGAACATCTCTCTGTAGACTTGTGGAAAAACTTGATTTTTCAGCTCCAGGTTCGGCTACTATTTGAACTGAATGATTATCAACCGAACCTTTCTTTGTAGACTTAAATCTTCCAAACTTGTTTTGCCCATAACTTCTTCGTCCGATTTCGGAATGACCTCATTATTTTAATGTTGGCTTCGTATTTCAATTATCTTCAAGATAGAGGTGAATAATTATGGGTTTGAATAACTTACAAGTGGTCTTCATTCGCAGACTCCATTTCCTTAGCAATTTTGTAGCAATTTTTTTGATTTCGGATGATTCACCTAATATAAGACATAAGATAAAAAACAAACGTAATAGCAAGTAATATGCAAGAATTATAACAAATATTGGTATGAATTTGACACTAAAAACATGTGAATTATGCACTTATAAATTACCCCACACTTAACTTTTGCTAGTCCTCGAGCAAACTACTATCTAAACTAACCTAAACTAAACTAAACTAAAATATAACAACTCCATTTCGTCGAGGACACGGTTACACTTAGAATGTATAAAAATCCTTTAAGCCCCTAGGTGTCCCTGGTGGATGAGTTATAGTCTCGTGAGGGTTTACAAAAGATATACCCATAAAACCTAAATTTTAACTTTCAAACATTCCAGAAAACATGCATCCAAAGAGCTACGAAGACATAAAGTTTCGGTACACTAACAATAAGAAGTTAGAAGTATAAAGAACACTATTCTCATGCTTAGTTCTTGAGTTAGGATAAAACCACCATATGAAAGAGTCCAGCCTCAAGAGCGATCGAATAAGCATTCCGCCTCACCAATAGGGTTTTATGAATTTGACACTCAAATGACGCAATTTATGGTTTTCATGTGTGCAGGTAGGAGTGAAGATAGAAATCATGCACACGTTGAATGGTGGGAAGGAAAGGGAACCTTCCGAATTATATGAAGATTTTATCCCATAAAACATGGGAAGAAAAAGAACCTTTTTTTTTCTTTTTTCTGATGACCTCTAAGAAAGGAAATCAACCACTATGTAAGGATAGGAATGATCACTTACCTTCTCACCCGATCTACAATCAACACCACTCTCACAACATCCAATAAAAATGTCTTCAGTCTTCGATATTCAATTATTGATGATGAACTCTTGAACTTCGTAGAACCTTGAAAATTGTAATTCTTTTGCCAAATTCCTTGTTGTTTGAGACTTATTTATAGATTTCTTCTTCCCACAACCTTATTAAATGAAATACAAACTAAGATAATATTTATTTATTTTTCAAAATACAAACTGAAAATAAATAAAATGAATAATGAAACTACTAGGGCTATGGGATAAGGACTTTACCACTTGATTCTTCACAACTTGTATTGTCTCGATATCATAAACTTCACCAACTCTAATATTTTGATTTCTTTCGTTCTTGTACATAAGTCTTCAACATATATATATCTGCTCATTGTATTGTTGCTTTACTTGAGTCTAAATTTTGCTCTTTCTTGTACTGTTGTTTATAAACCTTGAACGTCTTCAACTTTCCTCATGATTTTTGACGCTCCGCTTGTTGATGATAATGGTGTTTCTATGGACATGTTGTTGTCGAGAGAATAGTGCCAACTGCAAGCAAGACTACAAGATAGAGTTATTAATTCTGATGACACCCTCATGATTGATATAAATAACACTCAAGAGATAAAAAAAATAGTGCTGAAATTGGTGCGAAGTTGGGTATCTCATCATTCTACCCAGAATTTACGCATATGAAACACTTTAAACGAAAATTTTAGATAGGTACAAATAATTGAAGGTTTGGTGCCTCACTCATGGGTATTGAATGATCATCTTATTAATATTGTATTCTCTAGGGGTTTAAGTCCATTTTTCCCAGCTCGTGCCTCTCAACAACTAAGAACTCCGAATGTCGTTCTCTATTACTTCTAAGTTTAATTATTTCGTTAAGAACTCCATATGTAAACTTAGCTAGAAGTATACTAAGTGACTCTAAAATATCTAAAAGTTGGAGGTTTTCATGCAAATATGTACAAAAAGTTAAAAAATTCTACCTACAAAAGTAAATATTAAAAATCTATATGCTTAACCACTCCCCCAACTTAAACTTTACATTGTCCTCAATGTAAAATGACTCCTCCAATATAAAATCAAGATGGGAAATTCCTAGTATGATATGAAAAACTAAGAAAAATCAAGATAGAAATACAAAACCAATGGGTTTCCTCCCATTCAGCGCTTAGTTTAAAGTCACCAACCCGACTCTCTACTCGCCTGTATTACTCCTCTAAAGATAGTAAATCTTCAAGTCTAATCACGTCTAAATTCTCCATAGGGAAGTTTTTGTAATAAGGCTTCAATCTATGGTTGTTGACTTTAGAAATTATTCTTGTTTTAGTACTAGTAATCTCGACTGCACCATGAGAAAAAACATGAGTAACAACAAATGGTCCAAACCATCTGGACATTAGCTTACCAGGAAATAAACGAAGACGAGTATTAAATAAAAGTACTTTTTATCCCACAACAAAATTCTTTGAAGAAATCATCTTGTCATGAAAAAGCTTAGTCTTCTCTTTATATACGAGAACTCTCGTAAGCATCGTTACGTATCTCCTCTAGCTCATTAATTTGTAGTTGCCTTTGTTTTCCCGTATTATCATATTCCATGTTGCACATCTTTACCGCCCATAAAGCCTTATGTTCAAGTTTAACCGAGAGATGATAAGCTTTGCCATAAACCAACCGATATGGAGATATTCCAATCAGTGTCTTGTATGCCGTTCCATACGCCCATAGTACATCGTTGAGTCTCAAGATCCAATTTTTCCGTGTAGTATTAACGGTTTTCTCTAGAATGGGTTTGATCTCACGATTTGAAATTTCAGCTTTCCCACTAATTTGTGGGTGATACGGCGTACCGACCTTGTGAGTAATGTTGTACTTCTTGATGAGAGCACGAAAAGATTTTTGAAAATGTGAACCTCCATCACTAATAACCACACAGGGTGTGTCATTTCTAGTGAAAATATTTTCCTTCACAAACTCATAAACAACTTGAGAATCATTAGTAGGGGTGGCTTTAGCTTCCACCCATTTTGACACATAATCCACAATAAGAAGTATATAAAATTTGATTTTGAGCACCAAGATTGCCCATTTGTTGACATCTATCACAAGATTTATAAAAAATGTATACATCCTCAAATAGGGTGGGCCAATAAAATCCACTCTCAAGGATTTTGAGTGCGGTATGTTTTGAACCGAAATACCCACCACAAGCATAAGAATGAGACAAACTAAGAATGAATTGAAATTTAGTCTCAAGTATGCACCTGCAGATAATCTGATCAGCACAGTATTTCCACAAGTAGGGCTCATCCCACACATACTGCTTGGCTATTTTCTTAAGATTTAGCGTTTGAAAACTACATTGTACTAGGTACATTCCTTGTAACCAAGTAGTTCACTATTTCATCGTACCAAGGTGTTGAAGCATCGATTGAGAAAAGTTGTTCGTCCGGAAAACGAACTTTTAAGGGAAGTTTTTCTTCAGAAACAACAAGTCGACTAAAATGATCTGCAACTGTATTCTCAACACCTTTATTGACTTTAATTTCTATGTCAAACTCCTGCAGCAATAGAATCCACCATATAAGTCTTGGCTTAGCTTCTTTCTTCTTGAGTAGGTACCTAAGTGCTGCATGGTCAGAAAATAAACAACAACCTTGGTACCCACCAAATAAGATCTGCATTTTTCTAGTGCAAAAACTATAGCCAACAAATCTTTCTCCGTGGTAGAATAGTTGATTTGTGCATCGTTTAGGGTTCTGGATGCATAGTAAATCACATGGGACAATTTTTCCACCATTTGACCCAAAACGGCTCCAACTGCATAATCACTCGTATCACACATTAACTCAAACGACAAACTCCAATCGGGTGACTTTATAATCGGTGCAGTCGTCAACAACTCTTTCAATCGGTCAAAGGCATCCTTGCACTCCTGGTCAAAGTTAAATGTAGCCTCTTTTTGCAACAATTTGCACATCGGCATTGAGATTTTGGATGAATCCTTGATAAACCTCCTGTAAAAACCTGCATGACCAAGAAACGAGTGAATTTCCCTCACCGCAGTGGGGTATTATAAGTTTCTTATTAAGTATATCTTTGCTTTGTCTACTTCGATCCCTCGAGAGGACACAATGTGACTGAGCACTATGCCATGGTTTACTATAAAGTGACATTTTTCGCAATTAAGAATAAGATTAGTGTTTATGCATCTTTTAAGCACAAGTTCAAGATTTTTTAAGAAAATATAAAATAAATCACCATAAACACTAAAATCATCCATAAATACCTCAATGATGCGTTCCACGTAATCAGAAAATATGCTAACCATAAATCTCTGAAAAGTGGCAGGTGCATTGCAAAGACCAAACGCCATCATTTTATATGTGAATATACCAAAAAGACAAGTAAGAGTAATATTCTCTTGATCCTATGGTGCGATAAAAATTTTATTGTATCCCGAATAACCGTCCAAAGAGCAATAATGAGAATGTCTCGACAACCTCTCTAACATCTGATCAATGAAAGGCAAAGGAACGTGATCCTTCTGGGTAGCAGAATTAAGCTTTCTGTAGTCTATGCATACTAACCATCCTTTTTGAACTCGTGTAGGAACAAGTTCGTCATCTGTATTTCTGACAACCGTAATACCAGACTTCTTTGGTACCACCTGCACCAGACTAACCCACTTATTGTCAGAAATTGGGTAAATCACCCCCACACTTGGCAATTTGAGGATATGTTTCTTCACAACCTCCATCATTGGGGGGTCAAGCCTACATTGAGCATCATGTACTGACTTTAGATCATCTTCCATTAGGATTCTATGCATGCATATTGATGGACTAATGCCTTTGATGTCAGCAATCGTCCAACCAATGGCCGTTTTGTGCTCTTTCAGAACCCTAATCAAGCGTTCTTCCTGTACTGTTGTGGGATTGTTTGCAATAATGACTGGAAGCTCTTCCCTTTCACCCAAGGAAGAATATTTTAAGTGATCAGGTATAGGCTTCAATTCTAATTTAGGTGCCCGCACAACATAAGGTAGAGGAACTTCATTAGTTACGGGTAAGAAGATATATGAAATATTACCCGTTTGAGCTTTTTGTAATGCCGTCAATACACCACACATCTCCACTATCTATTTGGATAAGTTATCGTCCAGGTTTGGCTTTCCATGGACGTCCAATTCTATGTTATTACGCAACACAACTTCAAGTTCATCTTCAGTGTTCAAATCAAACATTTGTTGTGCTAGCGAACCAATAATATTGACATAGAAAACGGAGTGAATATCACTAAGATAACGCATGGATTCATATATGAAGCGAATAATCTCCTTATCAAATTTCATAGTGAGTGTACCACTATCTACACCAATCTTCATCTTAGCAGTATTTATAAACAGTCTCCCAAGAAGTAATGAGGTAGACGAAAAATTATCTCCATTCTGCATATCCACAATACAGAAATCAACCGGAAAGATTTACTCATTCACTTGAACTAACACGTCCTCCACGAGTCCCTTAGGATATATATTGTACTTGTTTGCTAATTGAATGGTAATCCCTGTCTCTTTTAAAGGTCTAAGATTCAAAGAATCATAAATATCGGTTGAGATAACGCTTATGGAAGCTCCCAAATCAAGTAAGGCACGTTCAAATTATCGATCACCAATGGTAATGGGCATTGTGAAACCACCAAGATCTTTACACTTTGTAGGCATCTTTTTCAGTAACATAGATGACGCACTTTCTCCCACCTGAGTAATCTCATTAGAAATCAACTTATCCTTCCTTGTACATAAATCCTTCAGAACCTTGGCATATCTAGGTACCGTTCTGATGGCCTCAATAAATGTAATGTTGATTTATATCTTGTTGAAGATATCCATGATTTCTTTATCTTGAGCTTGCTTCTTTGACTTAGAAAAGAGACTAGGAAAAGATGGTGGTGTATTAAAAGTAGGCACCGTCTCCTTAGGTTGGACGGTTGAGGTTGGATTTTCTTTCGGTATGGTTTCTACCTCTACTTCCTTTTCTACGTCGTCATTACCCTCTTCTTGTCGTTGTATCTCTTCAACTTGCCTCCCATTCCTTAGAGTTACAACATTGACATGCTCCCTTGGGTTCACAAAAAGTTATGATGGCAACTTCGTTGATGCTTGTGACTTCATTATATTCATATCAGTCGTCCTTTGCCCCATCTGAGTCTGCAAATCTTTAATGTCAGCATCTGTCTTCTGTTGACTTTGTTGAAACATAGAAGTGATACCCTGCATACTCTGTATATAGCATTGAACTTGTCATCAATGGACGATACTTTCTCCTTAGCTTGTTGTGGTTGCTGAAATTGTTGTTGTGGATGAAATCCACTTTGTCGCCCATAAGTTGGCATAAGGGTTGCACCTTGCTTGTTTGCATAGCTGAAATTTGGGTGATCTTTCCAACTTGGATTATATGTATTTGAATAAGGGTGATACCTTGACCTCTGATTAGAGAACACAACATTCACCTGTTCGGCCTCTTCTTCATAGGAAGGGATAATCACCGCAGCCAATAGTTGCACTACCTTTTCTATGTTGTTCAGACGTTGTTCTGACTGTAAAGACTCTTCTATCTCGTTAATTCTTCTGAAATGGGAGTTGTTCCTGGTGTAGAATTATTGTGCATTTGAAGCCATACTCTCAATCAAACTAGTTGCCTGCAAGATCGTCTTTTCAGTAAGTGTACCTCCTGCAGCTGCATCAATCAAGTTCTTATGTTCTGGAAGTAATCCTTCATAGAAGTATTGAATGACTAGTGTGTTGGAGATTTTGTTGGTGTGGGAATCTTGCCAACAACCATTTTTACCTCTCCCAATATTTATATAGAGACTCCCCAGTAATCTGCATAATACTACTGATCTCTTTACGAGCAGATGCTGCCTTCGAAGCAGGAAAATACTTTTCAAAAAATAACTTTTTCATCTGTTCCCATGTCGTAATACTCCCTTAAGGAAGGTAATACAACCATTTTTATGCTAAGTCTTTTAATAATAATGGAAAGGCTTGCAGCGTAGCCGTTTCAGTATCATCGGTTCCATGCCTAAGACTCGTCGTGTTCTGAAACTGTTGAAGGTGATGATTTGGGTTTTCACGTGCATGTCCCTTGAACTTAGGTAGATGATGAATCAGATTCGACTTCAGCTCCACTGGTGCATCTATGTTAATGCACAGTGGTTGTGAATCTAAGCATGGAGATGTCAACTCTCGCAACTTCTTCTCTGGAGGTTAAGGACCATCCATCTCTTCTAAAGGTGGATCTTGTAGAAAAAATTGAGGTTCTTGTAGTATTGTCCCCCTTCGAGTCTGAATTCCACACCTACGGTAATCCCAACGTTTGGGTGCCAGAGGTTAAGTACCTGAGACCAAAATAAATATAGAGAACAAAGTTAAAATCTAAAAATAAACCTAAAATCAAAAATAAATAAAAATAAATAACAACTAAAACCAACGGTTACCCGACACCAGAGCCAAAATTTGATGCATATCGTGGGTGCACAAATTAATTATCTTATCTTCTACTTTAATAAAGACTAATATAGTAGTAAATATATTTCGTTCCCACGAGGAGCGAGGTATTATAATTGTTAAACTTCACAAAAGGGGGGTTTGTTTAAGGCTGAAATTAACTAACAAATCAATTAAAAGTGATTAAGATGCAAGCAATCGAGAGAAATATGATCGAGGAATCCTTCTTCGTTACTAAAAAATTATTGAGTTAACATACTCATCTATTATTCACTCATCACAGAATATCACCAACCATAGGATAACATGTACGCTTAGTTATCCATAAAACTCTTACTATCACCGGGTAACAGGTACGCTTAGTCACTAGATTCTATCCAACTAAGCCACCATGAGGTTCTCTTACAAGATGTAACTCAATCGAATGCTTTAAGGTTTGCAAATTTAGGTTTGATCCTAGTAGTTAAATTCAGAAAGCTCGGTCCACTTTCTAGTATTGCTCTTACACGCGATTTCTCCATAGAATCCTTCTATAAGGTCTCAATTTATCTACTTAGGCAAGATGTTATGATACAATTGAGGATACCCAACTCTTACCATTTTTATATTAATTAACAAATCAATTTAGTTGGCCACCTAAACAATCTATCAATCAAGCATGAACATTCATATTAGTAAAAACAAACGATAATCATGTGAAGAACTTGAAAATAAATTCATACATAGTAACTCAAATGATGTCTAGAACTTAGAATTCATCCTCAAACAATTAGGTTTTTATCTACTCATGGATTTAGAAGCATCCATGTTATACATATAAGAAAATAGTTGAGAAATCGTTACGATAATGTAACCTCTTTGAAACCCTAGCTTTCTCCTCTTGTGTTGTTCTCTCTTCCAAGACTTGCAAAGTGATGTAAAATGGTATCTTCTTAATGTCTTTTGGAGTCTTCTTATATATTTCTCTTCATATCTAGGGCTTAGAATCCTTCCAGGCCCATGTTCTTCCCAAAATAGAGTTCAAAAACGTCCCAGAACAGTGTCAGGTTCGGATACTATTGTGTATGGATTACTGGCCGAACCTGACAACTTTTATTTGCTCTAGATGAGTGTCACGTCTGGCTACTAATGGGATTTGTATTAGTGGCCAAACCTCTCTCTGTACACTTTGTATTTTTTTATCGAAAACGCACTTTAAAGTTCGGTTACGATCCTCGTTTCACTTATTGGACAAACCATCTCCTAGACACTTTGTTCAAAACTCATTCTTAGGTTTAGATATTAGCATATGAACAATTACTAGCCGGAAATCTCTTTGTAGGCTTGTGTAAAAACTTGGTTTTTCAGCTCCAGGTTCGGCTATTATACCGAATGATTATTAACCGAACCTTTCTTTGTAGACTCAAATTTTCCAAACTTGTTTTGCCCATAACTTCTTCGCCTGATGTCGGAATAACCTCATTTTTTGCATTGGCTTCGTATTTCAATTATATTCAAGACAGAGGTGAAGGATATGGGTTTGAACAACTGACAAGTGGTCTTCATTTGTAGACTTCATTTCCTTAGCATTTTTGTAGCAATTTCATTGATTTCGGATGATTCACCTAATATAAGACATAAGATAGAAAACAAACATAATATCAAGTAATATGAAAGAATAATAACAAATATTGATATGGATTGAACACTAAAAACATATGAATTATACAATTATCAGTCAACTACCATCGCTTCTCACATTTCCCCTGTCAATATCAATGGTGATGCGCACAACCCCTCTCTGACAATCAATGGAACCACCAACCTGAGCCTCACTAAGGGTACCACCGAAGGAGTCGAAACCCCAATCACCTTGGATGAGTTAATACGAATACAAGAGTCTCAGGCAAGAATTCTAGCAAGACTTGAAGACGCGGTATGCGCTCTATTCTCTTCCCTTGTCAAGTTAATAGAAGAAGTAGGATCGAGTAGCGCTTTTGAACGAGGCCCAGATTCCACAGAACTAGGGATAAAATTTCATACTAGCATTTCCCCGCGACATAATATTGGGAGTTTCACCACTACTGAAAAAACAGTGGACCAGGAAGCCACGTTTCTAATTGAGAATTTGTGTGAGATTCTTCATTTTTCCAAGGATCAATGTGTTGACACCTTTGCTTATCTCAATCGCATAGCCGTGGACACATGCCTGACACCATCCCCGATGGAGACGTAAAAGGCCATGCCAGATAACCCAGCTATAAACAACGTCACTTTCACTGAGGTAGACATGATACTCGAAAAAGGCCACAACCGAGCCATGTATGTCACTGCTCATGTCAAGGAGTTCGAATTCAGAAAGGGCCCTTATCGACACATGAGCAGCTTCCAATGTCATTATACTCAGGATGCTCAAGGCTGCCCAAGTCCCGCAGAACCATATCATACAACATCTCATAGTGATTAAGGATTTCGAAGGTAATCGCACTAACTCCTATGGCCATGTTTATTTAAATTTATAAGTCGGTCATATCACGTCCAAGGTGAAATTCCACGTGATTATGAATGAGCCCGAATATCATATGATATTAGGGCTCCCATGGCTACATGACAACAAAGTTGTTCCCTCCACCTACCATCAATGCAGTTCTGAATGAGAAAATCATACGCATAACAGCGTCGCCATCACCCTATACTCTAATATATGATCCTGAGTTCTTCAAACCAGAGGACGATGCCATCAAATCATCCAACAAGGTCTATAACACCCGACTTTGCATCAATAGCAGACGAACCATCAACCCCTGCTATAAGAGTCGGTCCATCAGGAACGACTTCTAATTCCAGGCCCTCTGGATATCTCTATGGGACCTCCAATACCACAAATCCTCCACCTGCTAAGAGAGGCCATATCTTTGTAACTAGTTACGACAACAAGGGAAAGGTGGTCTACCTCCGCCTTCGCTGTTAGCAATTAAAAAGGGATGCCTACCAAGAGTCTCCCCGCCCACAGATATAAAACCACATGAAAGAGCCATATCAAGAGGTTCAAGACGCGCCACGAAAATTACAAGACGGGACAGATGCTACGACTAACGTTCTCAAAACCATCAACCTAGGAACGTAATAAAATCCACGACCCGTTTCAATCAGATCAACCTTGTCACCGGAAGAAAAGGTGGGACTCATCAATTTACTCAAAGAATACCAAGATGTCTTCGCTTGGACCTATGAAGAACTACCAGGTTTGGATTGTAAACTGGTGACCCATCACATGCACGTTTCTCCTGACGCCAAACTAGTCAAACAACAGCTTATACAGTTCAGACATGAAGTCGAGGAACAAATTAAAATCAAAATTCAGAAGTTGCTGGAAGCAGGCTTCATCAAGTATATCCAAC
This sequence comes from Papaver californicum, assembly GCA_023531435.1. Classification (NCBI taxonomy): domain Eukaryota; kingdom Viridiplantae; phylum Streptophyta; class Magnoliopsida; order Ranunculales; family Papaveraceae; genus Papaver; species Papaver californicum. The sequence continues at coordinate 7,264,356 of JAJJMC010030994.1, forward strand.
ACCACACATGTAACGCTAACATCGCCCCCGTCAAGAAAAAGAATGGTCAAATAAGATGTTGCGTGGACTTTAGGAACCTGAATAAGTCATGCCCCAAGGATGACTTCCCTCTCCCAAACATCGGCATGCTTGTAGATGCCACCAGTGGACATGGAATATTCTCGTTCATGGATGGTTATAGCGGATACAATCAAATAAAATGTACGAATACGATGTTGAAAAAACTGCGTTTTGAACCCCTATCGGGAATTTCTATTACACAGTGATGCCCTTTGGATTAAAGAATACCGGCGATACTTACTAAATAGCCATGACGGAAATCTTTCATGACATGATGCACAAGCAAGTGGAATATTATGTCGAGGACGTAGTAGTAAAATCCCAAAACCAAAGCATCCCACATGGACGTACTACGTCAAGTCTTCGAGAGATGTCGTGAATACCACTTGAAGATGAATCCTCTTAAATGCGCCTTTGGTGTCTCATCCGGGAAGTGTATGGGATTTCAGGTAACAACAGAAGGAATCAAGGTGGACCCGAGTAAAACATAGGCTATCACCACCATGCCACCACCACGCACTGCAAGGGAGCTTAAATTTTTAATAGGAAAGGTATCATATACTCGACGCTTTATTCCCGGACTAAATCAGTTTGTTGCTTCGTTTACACCCTTGCTAAAAAAGAGGCAAGTTTTTTTCGGGTCATCTGCATAATAAAAGGCATTTTACTAGATCCAACAATTACTGTTATCACCAACTGTTATGAAATATCCAACTCCGAGGAAACCGTTACTCCTTTACACAGCCTTCATTGAAGTTTCCATAGGATCCCTGTTGGCTCAAGAAGACGACATAGGGACTGAATATCCCATCTACTATCTCAGTCGTACATTGAGAGACGTAAAGATGAGATATCTAATAGTTCAAATAGCGTGTCTATCCTTGGTACATGCCATTCAAAAGTTTCTGCATTACCTACTGGCAAATAAGGTAGTGTTAATGGCTAATGATAACCCTATAAAATTCTTACTGTCAAAACCTTCTCTCATAGGACGAGCGGAAAAATAGTTACTACAAATGTCAGAGTTTGAGATATCATGCGTGTCCCCAAAAGAAATCAAAGGAAAAGCGTTCGTAAACTTGCTTGTATCTTTTCCAGGGGAAGATAATACCATAACACATGAAGACGTACCCGGAGAATTCCCAGACATCTCACTTGCTGAAGAAGAAGCCTGGCTATTATACTTCGACGGCTCTGCTATCCCTAGTAACAACATTGAGGGAGTCGGTATTGTGTTAGTCTCACCTACTGGCAAAGTTTTATCGTATTCATTCAAGCTGGATTACAAGTGTGCCAACAACTCCGCTGAATATGAGGTTTTACCATTAGGATTGTCGCTATCAAAGCAAGTTGGAGTTATACGTCTCGAAATAAGAGAAGACTCGAAATTACTAGTGAACCAAATAAACGATACATATTCTCTCAAAGAACCAACCTTATCCCTGGGGAAGCACAGAAGATCTTAAATCACTTTGTCGAGGCGACAATCATATATACGGGACGCGCTAACAACAAACATGTTGACTTCTTGGAAACTCTAGCCTCAAAACTTCAGTTCGAAGATTCGGAGACGACCCTCACTGTACAGAGGCATAACATGCCTTCAACCTGGACGGACAAGCCTGATGAAGAACAAACCAACGATTAGAGGACGCCTATTATCCAAGAGCTCAGTAACTCACATAGCCAAGTAAAGGTTAGTCTTAAAGATTTAAAGAATTTCTTCATGTTACATGGATTTTTATATCATAGAAACTCGGATGGATCTCTGTCAAGATGTCTGGGAGATGATGAAGCACAAGGGCAACTTAATCGAGTACACCATGAAATGTGTGGATATACACTAGTAGTAACCCTGTATAGACGTCTCCAATGTCTTGGGTATTATTGGCCCACCATGGAGACCCAGTCTCGATCGTTGCAGGAGTCTTGCTCTAATTGTCAGATCTTGCCACTGCAGTCGGAAACACTAATTATACACCATATTGGGGACTGACGGGACCCATATATCAAATATCTTTAAGATAACGTCTTGCCTTAAGAAAAGCGAGAAGCGACACGCTTGATCCGATAATCCAAGAGATTCGTCTTCCACGAAGGAATTCTCTACCTAATGAGATTTGGAGGAGACTTGTTGCGATATTTGGAAGGTGAAGATATTCAGACCATCTTGAAACAAATGCACGAAGGGGAGCACCAGGGCAAAAGAAAATTATTTCTCCAAGTCCATGAGAAATACTATTGGTCGACCATGGATGACGATGCAACCTCATTCGTTCAGAAATGTCACCAATGTCAAATCCATGGTAACCTCATTCACACACATTGCCTTCCTCTTCACTCAGTTGGTAGCCCTTGGCCATTCTATAGATGGGGACTGGATCTCATTAGTAAAATCAATCCATCCTCATCAAAGCAACATGAGTATATAATCACTGTCACAGAGTACTTCACTAAATGTTTCGAAGTCGTACCTCTCAGAAGCACGAACGGAGCAACCATAGCGGTCTTCATCAAAGAACATATCATATACAGATTCGGGATACCTAAGCACATCATAACGGATAATGGCACTTCATTCACAAATAAATGTGTACGAAAGTTACTCAAAGGATATGGAATTAAGCAGATATTCTCCACACCATACTACCCACAAAGGAATGGGAAAGTCGAAAGAACCAACAAAACCCCCATCGGAGTTCTAAGTCGTACTGTTTATGACAATCCAAGAATATGGCACGAACAATTGCCTATAGCTTTGTGGGCATACAGAACTTCTCCAAGGAGTTCTACATGGGCCTCACCATATTTTCTTGTATATGGAGCCGATACAATCCTACCCGGAGAGATTAAAGTACCATCAGCCAAAATCGCAGCAGCAAATGGAGTCCATTGGGACGAGTCCGAAATAACCAATTCCCGAGTAGCATATTTAAATGTACTTGAATCTAGACGATCCAAAGTAGAAAAATACGCAAATGCTTACCGACGCAGAATCTCCAAGGTATACGACAAAACAGTACAACCACGAGTGTTTCAGGTAGGTGACCTGGTACTCAAAACATCTAAGCATATTCAAAAAGATATGTCTACTCCTAAGTTTGCTCCAAATTGGGAAGGGCCTTATGTAGTCTCCAAGGCCATGCCAAGTGGGTATTACAAGATCGTTATTATGAATGGAGAAGCCGTAGGGACAGTCATTAATGGTAAATGTCTTAAGGCATATTACGCCTAAAACACCTTCACCTCTCCTATCACAAGTTCAATATAACCTCAAAATATATATGAGATTTCAAATTCAAAACCCACTTTATTCATTCAAATCATCTGAAACATTCTTTATTCAAACTACTCAAAAGAAAAAAGGAATGTTTCGCTACCCATCCTATGGCCTAAAACAGATCTCTAAATAGAGGGTAATTACGGTTGTACAATTTTCCCATTATCTCCTCATATCTCTCCAAACGAGCCTGCAGATCTCGGGTCATTTCCTCAATCTTGGCCGATTTTACCTTCAAGGCCTTCTCTTCTTCCAAACCCTCCACATGATACTCTCTGACATTCTCCAAATACTGACGCAACCAATTTATATTGAAACGGAGACCTTCACAAGTAGTCAATATCTCGTCCCATTCCTGGATTTTTGAGTCCATAATATTGTACAGAGATGTGTCATCCATCTCATCAATAACATGTAGGAGTCCTGCGATGGCTGTCACGAGTATGGGGTATAACTTTTCACCAACTTTGTTGTTGCAATGTGCCCGTATTTCCGCCACATCTTCATGTAGAGATCCACATAATACTTCGGCACGATGAATCCTCCCACTAATTCGTACTTCCGAAATAATAATTCCATCTCCAACTCAAATAAGAGCCCGGAATTGGGATAATTCTAAGACCAACCGTTGTCAGTAAGTCAATACAAGGAAGGATGATGGACCTCACCATGTAGGCGTTCGTATGAGCCCCCTAAATGGTCACGACCACGGCCCCACCTGTACAAGGAAGCAAGGTTCAACAATGATACCCCGTAGTAGGGCCCGCAAGATTTACATCTTGTGCAAGAAAAACTCATGCCACTAGCACTCCAAGGATTGTGACCGTGATTCTCACTTTTCTTTTGCAGACAATCATGCTCGTTGTCTCTCCGGCACTACATGTAGATGTTACCAATGACCACTAGCGCCACAGGTACTGCCAAGATAAGTTCTTCCCAACAAGCCAATGCTGACATAACAATTTTATTGCAACATTGCGGGGAAAAGATAAGTAATCATTTATGGTCTTATGAATTTTATTTCTTTGAAGTTCTCATAGTGGCGATACTACCATCTAGTGATTACCACGAAATAGTACTATTTCGCGCTAAACATGGGACTTAATGTTGATGGTGGATTTTTAACAAGGGATAAAATTATAATATCGTTTTTTCTCGGCTGCAGAAGCATGAAATAAATATGTATAAGTTTCTGACGCGGCATCAGAATTATGGATGTACCTTCTTTTCCGCAAGAGAATTGATAATGTGTATTTGACTTATGACTACATCAACCTTGTATCTATTTTATATACCTATGCACCCACAAAATTTAAGGGCTTTACCTGGCGAAACCCTCGTTATTTCATGTGCGTCCATGTAAACTATCTGTATTAATCAGAACACATTGATTATGCAAAATTATGAACATTGAATGCTATGTCATCTCCGAATAAAAACGTAAATTAGATGCATACCATCTAAATGCAGACTCTCGTCGAACATCATCTCAAGACGCAAACTTCCATGGCTGAATTCCTTGAATATGTTTTGTATGCACTACACAAAGGCCAAGTATAATGGAAACATTAATCTCATCTAATTGAGAAGCCCTAAATAGGCCATGACTATTTCCACGATATTAGAAAATGCCAACGCTAGCACCACATATGCTATAGTCACGGCACTAGCAAGTGCCAACCCTAAAATCGAATTTGTGGCCGAGAGATTGATCTCCCACTGTGGTCGCCAAATGTTTGTACCTAAAATTTTCTCCTAGGAAAAACAATGTAATGTAGAAGTACTTTCTTTAAGTTTGGAAATCAAAACCATACAGGACAAGCCTAAACCACGAAAGCAGTCGTTCCGTCCTACTTGGGTCACACGGAGAGAAGATGGGTTGATCTTAGGGGACGGAAGCAGAGAAAATTGAGTAAATAGCAGTGGTGTTGAATTGTGTGTGAAGGTGTTGAACAATGGAGAATAACAGAGCTTGTGAGAATGATCCGCTTGTTTAGTTTTATGAATAGACTAAGTAGCCTATTTATATCCTTGTAAGTACTGCAAGTAGTGAGGAAATTGAGAGATGGAGATTGTGGGGAGAATGTGGATAATGGTATAACCGCCCATTGTATTTGGGAAGTTTCTAGAAATCATTACTCCATTATCTCTTTAACTGCTATAACCGTCACCACTACTTTGTAACTTTCTCGTCATGGGATGTTGCCACACCGCATGTTGCTATAACCATAGACCAATACCCATGAAGAATCCACCCATCTAACTGTTTTGAGTTCTCGTAGGAGTTAGTGGAGTCATGGACTCAAAACACGTGAGTAATTTGGGAGTTTGTAGTAAGATAATGCTACTAATAAGTTTTATGCCAACTCAGCATGGCAATGACAGATTTGTGGCATGTTTGCAGTATGCAATTTGTGCTATCATTAATGGTGTATGTGAGTTATATAGGCGCGATTGAAGTATTGCTAGCACACGATAGTGTCGTAGCTATGGCCCAGGTGATATCGTTAGTAGTAAAGGATGGCGCGACAGAGCATTGGCGAGGATACGTACAAAGGAAAGGTAAAAAGGGGGCGCTAGCGCTAGCGCCATTGCTAGAAGCGCCATCGTTGGCGCTGGTGCTAGCGTTGTTGCTAACCGCGCTGGTAAGTTGGTGCTGGTGCTAGCGCGTTGGGAGCATGGCTAGGGATTTCTAGGGATGCCACTTACTAGTGATGTGACCATTACCTATGCGCTGCTAGCGTTGCCATTTGCTAATGCCTTATCCATAGCCATGGCCAGTTTAGGGCTTCTCAGTCACATGAGTATTAACGTTAGCATTATGCTTGGATTTTATGCAGTGTATATAGAACATATTCTAGGAATTCAGTCGTGGAAGTTTGTGACTTGAGATGATTTTCGATGTGACTCTGCATTTAGATGGTATGCATCTAATTGGCGTTTTTCTTTCAGAAACGGCATAGCATCCATTCTGAATATTCGCAATTCTGTATAATCAATGTGTTCTGATTAATACAGATAGTTTGCATGGACGTGCGTGAAATAGTGAGGGATAATGTAGCCCTGAGATGAATACACGCTCTTAGTTCTCTTGCGGAATGTAAGATAGAAGTACATATCCATAATTCTGATGTCGAGTCAGAAATTTATACATGTTTATTTCATGCTTCTGCAGCTGGGCAAAAGTGATATTAAAATTTTCTCCCTTGTCAAAAACTCACCATCAACATTAATTCCCATGCTTAGCGCGGAACCGTAATGTCCTGTGGTAAGCACTAGATAGTGATTTTTTTTTCCTGACATAAGCAAAATAAATCAACAAGCTTAGTTATCTGACATTACCAGGAATTCTGATTTTGATGACGCTCCGATAATGCCGAATAATCGTTAAAGGAGCACTAATTAATATAATAGTGTCTATAGGATGATAAATCATTGTTTAGAAAGCATAAAGTAGGGAAACATGGATAATTTGCATGATAGAGGGACCAAAATTGACCCGTGTGCAGCATGGGGCCAATTCTCCAAAGAGGAAATCCTTGTTCGACCAAGATTTTGAAACCAATTATTATAAAAGGGAGTAAACCCTATATTTTTTTCTTTTCCTCCATCACCACCGACCAGAGTTCTTTTCTCTCTCTCTCTCTCTCTCTCTCTCTCTCTCTCTCCTCTCGCCCAACATCCCGCCGGCGACGTCACCGGCCAATCAATGTTGGCCAACTTCCGACCGTTTTACGGCACCGACCAGGTAAATTTTTTTATGATTATTTTTTTACGTGAATATTGTTTCACGTCCCTTTTTTTTATAAAGGTACTTTCTCTTCTACTATATACCAACAACATCTTGTTTGTAAGTAAAACCCTAATTCCACAATTATTGTCTCTGATTGTAAAAATCCTTCATAGGCTTCACTGTAACATTGTTAAGCTTCAACCAGGTACGCTAGGGTTTATAACAATTTTCCTTGATGCTTGTGCATGATTGTCTAGTTGTTGACGCAAATATTATTCAAACCCATTGTAGATGTCTAACGATCATAAAGATAATGCTGCCGCTGCTTCTAGTCATGACAGAAGTAAAAATTCTAATATTGTTTCTCTAGATGATGTGCCCAGCATCTATGAAAAATTCTTTGATGGTGGTTTTGAAGAGGCTGCTGCCCTGATTATGTTGGCAATTTTATCCCGAACATCAATAGCTCCCCTCAGCTTCAAAGTATTTATCCACAAGCTCTTGTCAGGTGTTGTTGCATAAAGGAGAATACATGACTTCATTTGTTGATTTTAAAACGTCCTAAAATCCTCTGTTTGGATGGAAATGATGGTCTAAAGTTATGTTGAAGAATCCTCAGGTGAAGCTGGTTTTAGAAAATGCTAAGATATTTCATGTTGTGCGTCTGAGACTTTGAGAACAAATAAGAACACGAAGGGTCTGCTTGCATTTATTTCCCGTTAGTGTGGTCCAACTCATTTAACAACATGCGCTTGGGGAGAGTTAACAATCACTTTGGAGGACACGCCGGTTTAGTTGTAACTGCCAGTTGTTGGTAGCATTCTTGTCAAATGGTCTTAAAAGGAGAAGAAGTATAACGCCATCCTTATTCGGAAAATATAGGAGTTGCAGAAGTCTAGTTGTTGCAATAGCAAAAATTATTCGGCTTGGGTTGACTACTGGTGGATTGGTAGTACAAGTGTTGACGGCCTTGTTGTTGATGATCCTTTATGCATTGTTGCGTTCCTTGTACTTTGGCTCTCTAGGGATGTATTCGAAGATTCTCCTGGAGGTCAGTTGAAGCCTCCGCTTGTTCTGATTTCTACTGCGTTTGCTAGTGGCAAGACTCTTTCTCTTGGGTATTTTGTTTCTAGGTTCTTTATACTCTCATTTGGATATTGTTATTCGTGACATGAGGATTACCAATAGTCATGCTAAGATAGAGTCTTTTATCCATGTTATGCTTATGCAAGCGTGGCTATGGGAGCATTTTCTTGAATATGCGCCAAAGGCCAAGCCTTCTTATCCGAGTGTTGGGATAGAGTACGCTAGAATACTTCGTTGGAGTAAGAAGAAACCCTCTTATGTTAGTCTTATTAGCTTAATGGACAATGAGAAGAAAGTGAATTTCAGACGTTGGAGTTTGGAGCTTCCACATGTGATTCCACCAGAGACCTTTGCTGAGAGATCTGAGGTTGTCATGCGCTCTAGTCCAAGTAGTAAGGGTAATATTGATAAACTTGGTGAGGCAAATTTTATGAATAGTTGTACCCCAGGGTACATTGTTGTTGTTCGATCTGATAATTATACTATTCAGAGTTACAACATCGATAGGGCGGCTCGACGAATGGGCTTTGATCATTCTACTCTTCATTTCCTCCCTAAGGCGCCTTCTATAGACATGCTCCAGCGATCTGAAGGTACCCATATCATTCCTGGCCAAAATATTCCCTTTCTCCAGGCTGATAGTAAAGGATGTGTCATCGATGAATATGCTGACTTCTGGAACACACAACTTTATCTCTTTAAGGACTTCATGTCTAGTGAGCCTTCTGATGTACGCGGTGATCCTTTTGAGGAGGAGTTAGCAGCTCGACCGAATTTGAAGATTACCTCTGGAGCGAGGCACGACTCGGTTACCAACTTGACACAGGTATCTCAAATCATCGTTCGTTCAATTACCATCTTTTACTTAGTAATTAAGTATTTAATTTGTTTCTTGCTTCATGGCGCCCAAAACACCCTGTATTTAGTAATACGGTGAACACCATTCCTCGGTCTGGGGAGAAGAGACCATGAATAATTATGCTTGGTAGTGGAGACCGTCCTTGTAAGAAGGTAAGCGTCTTGCATTTTATCTTACTCTTCTTTTCTGTATGAAATACATCTATATCTTTTCCTCACAAACACCTTTACATAGTTTGGTAGCGTAACTCATCAAGGTAACTTGGGTATTCAATATTTCAAGTTTGGTGTCTCATCTGTTCTTGGCACCTGAGCACCTTATGTTGTAAGTGGAACTTCTTTTGGGAATTCCTGAGTTACAGAATTTTACATCTTGTTGAACTTGACGAATTCCGACTCTTGTGGATAACCATCATTCATAGATGACTAGCAATATGAATACCTCAGCGTTAGAAAGCACCGTCATTGTTGGAAGCACTGAGGAAGGAGACAAAGATGAGCAGGGGCCTAAAAAATTGTTCCATACTGAAGTAATTGAAGAATCCGGAGTTGAAAACGAAGAGCTTGGTCATAAGTCGCACTACGAAGTGCCTTCTGCTTCTGATGACTTGTTGCAGCTCCAAGTAAGTTTACTCCATTGTTTTAGGACCATATTGACATGATTATAGTTCTTAGACTACCAAATTTGTAGAACCATACATGATTTCATGAAGGACTTTAACGATTTTCGTTGTCGAAAAAATTCAGATTCTGGTCTTCTTATTGTAATGGTCGTAGAATCTTCGTTCGAAGTCTGATGAGGTGGTTGACCTCTCATTATTTAGATAAGAGGAAGAGATAAATTTTAAAAAAATAATTTCTGAATTTGGAGTCCATTTGATAGGTAAAAAAGACCTGACGCCGAGAGTTCATGACTTTCCAGGCAGAATTCTGTAGGTTTTCAAATGTCATGTAGTGAGCATTTCGGACGCCCTTATTAGATCGTTCATCCGATTGGCGTGCCATTTTAATATGTTGTAATAGACATCCATATAAATCATTTGTTAAATAAATTATCCCCAAATTCCTTACCAATTAGCGCGAGTTTCAGTTCTTCTGGAGGGTAGTGAAAAGACGTTTCTGACAGCATTTTTGCAAAACGATCCATATCCTTTCTAAACCATATGCAATGACCTAAAAAACTTTTTAATGAATGTTTAGGTTGATAATGGACATATTTTATAAATTTAATGATTTTTTCTTCAATTCCTTGTGATCGAGACATTTTAACTTATTATCTCTATAATGTCTTCGTTTTTAGGAGGGGAATGGACCAAAACAGAGACATGAACTTGCAGGTGAAGGGTTGGAGATTATCATGATCAAGCTCTTCCTGACGCGATTGTTGAAGAAAGCACTCCAAATGGTATCGTTGTACAAAATGCTTATGTGATGGAGACTGCTCTGATTGAGCACTTGATGGGATTTTAATTTATTCCGCAAGAGCACGGTTGTCGATGAGACAGTATGCAAGTACAGTTCATTCCTTAGGGATTTTGGAATTGCAATTCCTAGTTTTTAGTTAATTTTAGTGTTAATGACAAATTTATTTTGCTAATTTAATTCTAAAAATGAAACAAATACTAAAAATGATATATAAATAAAAGTAAAACCTAGGACTCGAGATTCCATCACTACTATGCAAACTAGATGTTTGTAACTATTTTCTATAATTTTTTCAAATTATTACTCAAAATGATTTCGGAAAAAAATTTATATTTTAGAAAATATGTAATTTTTATTCTAATTATTGTTCTCAAAAGATTAACAATTATCTTTATTATAGAATGTTATTCTCTAAAAAGAATATTTAAAATAATTATTTAAGCATTAAAGGACACATGAAAAAATTATTATCAAATTAACCAAGAAATAGGACCAAGAGAAAAAATTATAGAAAATGATTTTAACATGCTAACAAACACAATACGACTTCCTCTCTAATCCTAGGGGAAAGTTCTAGATACACATGACAAAAAGAATGGAAGAAAGTAGAGAATAAACCATTGTTATTAACAATTTCAATAGAAATTACAATAAAGAACTGACCAGTGGTGTCGCAAAATGAATAAAATCTTTCATTGAGTTTATTACTGTTTGTATTGCAGTTGAATAAAGCATAGATCTTTAGTGTATTAAAGCCCAAAACTATCGCAGGTATTATTCACGGAACTGTTACAATAGATATTGAATATAAGAGAATAGACCACGGACGTAAACGAAAGTTTCCCTTTTTAACAACGGTTTCTTCAACCTCACCCTTCTTGCAACAATTTCATCAACGTTTTAGCAACGGCTTCTTCATCTTCATCTCATGAGCAGATTTTTTTAAAATTTATTCTCTCCACTCTCTGGCCTCTGCCAGCCCCGTTCTAACTCTTTCCTCTCGACTACTATTAAAATAACCCCAAATCTCAAAGAATCTTTTGTTTCAATGAATTATAATCTCGTCCATATTTTCTTTCATGATTATCCTCGATATAATTTTTTTTTCCTTCTTGATCTGACTCTATTTCCCTCTTCAGAACCATTCTTGATATTGTTTCCTTCTACTCGATGATGTTGCCATAACAAAATTTTAGAACCAAATCTCGCAGAATTTATTTCAAACCATACCCGAGAATATTCTTTCCATTTTTAACGTGAACGTGTGGTCTTTGGTCGATTATTGTGATTATTTTGGGTATCCCAAACATGTGGAACTCTTCTTTACTAGGAAAAATAATATTCTTGTCTTTAAAACCTAACAATTCTCCCAAAATAGTTATCGCCAAATCACGTTGTGGAGAGACAAGTCTTTTCCGCCAGAATTTCTTTTGAAACAAAAGAGAGTAGGTGCCTTTAACATAATTGTGTGTGCCTTTATCCAAAATGAGGGTTCCTTTAACACTTCTTCTGGGTACCTTTAACACTTTTAAGCCATTTTTTTCTACAAAAGTTTATTCTTCCAAAAATACCTACAAACACAATAAAATGATAATATTAATACAGAAATTGAGTAATAAAAATATAAATATGAGAACAATTAAGGCACAAAAACGTTTCTATCAGTACCCGAACACTGGAGTTAGCTTTGACTTCAAGTTTGATAGAATTCGGCCTGAACACGTGTGCGTTGGAGGTTTTACTCGTCCGCTATGCTGAGCTGTATACCAAAGTATGGAAGAAGTTTGGCCATTTATTTGTAGGTAACCCCAAGAACTATCGTACTATGGAGAAGAATGTACTTGTGCTGCTGCCAACTGTGCATGAGATGGTTTCTCTTCCTCGTAGAGAAATCTTTGAGCTAGTGCTTTAAGACTGGAAGGATGCCTTGGAGGAGGCTGATAGTGCATAATTCACATGTTTTTAGTGTCAAATCCATACTTGTTTTAGTTATAATTCTTGCATATTACTTTTTATTACTCTTGTTTTCTATCTTATGTGTCATATTAGGTGAATCATCCAAAAGAAGCTACAAAGTGCTAGAATGAGCAAGAAAGTAAAGCATTGCAAATAAAGGAGGATCCAAGACCAAATTATTCTTACTCAAATCTAAGGTTTCTTAATATCATCTTGAATATAACCATAATACAAAGCCAACGCACAAAGAATGAGGTCATTCCGACATCGGACGAGGAAGTTATGGGCAAAGCGAGTTTGAAATACTTGAGTCTACAGAGAGAAGTTCGGCTGATAATTGCTCAGCTCGAATCATCCGAAACTGAAGCATAAAAATTAAAAATTTTGAAGAGTCTACAGGAGAATGTTTGGCTAGAAAGTGTTCCAATCAAATCAGTCGAACCTGACACCAACCTGGGACATATTTGGACGCGAAATTGACTTCTAACTCAAGGAAACAGGGTCCCAGAAGGATTCTAAACCCTAGAAAGAGGAGACTTAAAGACCAAGCATTGAAGACTATAAAAGAAGACATCTAAGGCTCAAATAAGACATCTCTTAATTTATTAATCTCTTATTACATCCCACCACATATTCTACAATCTACATCAAAAACCTAGGGTTTACCTTTTATGGGGAACCCATTATTCTTTGTAATATGAGTAGATAAACCTTTTGTTGATTAAGGATGAATTCAATGTTCTAAGCGTGAAGATTTATTAGTTAATACAAGTTTGTTTGAAGTTATTATCATTATCGTTTGTTTTCATTATATCTAGGATTTATGATTGATTCTTAGATTGTTTGGGTGCGCAACCAAGTTATTTTATTGATCATTTTATCGCTAGTAGAGAGTTGTGAGATACGTGTATAGTCGAACACCTCCTACACATGTAGAGAACGCGAGACCTTACAGAGGGATTTTATGGAGCAATCGTGTGTGTAGATAACACTAGTAAGCATACCAAGCTTATGTGTTTGATATTAGGATCAACCTAAATTCACAAACCCTAATGCATTCGATTGGGTTACACCTTGAGAGCTTATTCATGGTGGCTCAAATAGATATAATCTGGTAGTCGAGCGCTTCCGTATTGGGGATAGCAGAGCCTATTGTTATTCTGCGGTTGGTGATGAATGATTCTGACGAGAGATAGATAAGAATACTAATTCATTCAACGTTTGTTAACGGCGAAGGACTCCCAAATCATTTTTATTCTTATTATTATTCTCTTTAATTACTTTAATCAAATCAATCCCCCATTTTCTTTTCCTTTATTTTAGCAGTGGGTCCCGGTTGAACAGCCTTGAACCAGTACATTTACAACACGTACATTTGAGTGGTTAATAGAGTGGTGAAGAGAGTCATAAATATCATTTCGGTTTGTATAATATTTTCCAATTAACATAATTTTAATCAAGATCTTCCATAAATATAAGAAACAGACCCATATATCGCACGAATGATAAACTAGTAAAGAACTAGATTGAAAGTGGGGGAAAATAATAAAGAGAAGAACCGAAAGGACAAGTTGTGTGGTTCTTTTGTTTCCTTTAGAGTTCCGAAAGGAGCTTTTGCCCGTTTATCCACTTCAAAATCCCTCGTAAAGTGTAGTGGGAGTAGAAATTTTGGGAGTGAGGCATCATTTATATTTAAGAACAAAATCTTAATCTCATATATTTATTCTTACTACATTTTACTATAACAGAATACTTTTACACTTCGATACCCGTACATGGTACTGTGTTATTATCGGAGATAATATTACGATCTGTGTTACAAGGACAACATAAAGCAATTATCGATGAAGATAGTTTTTTCACAAACACTTCCTCCCTTCGGGGGTGGTTTGCATATAGTATCCAGAAGATGAGGCACATCATGGTGCCCATAGAGATGAGCACCAAACCTGTGTTTACCATATTAAGGAAACCCTCCAATGGAGAACAATACTTTACTATAATGTTCCTGAACGTATCTCGCACGAAATTACAGTACTGGAGACTTAATAATAGTGGAGTATAGTGACAAGAGCATAACTAACATCCACAACTAGGATTGTACATGGCCGGTTTCGGTTCGCTTTCTGGCCAAACCAAAACCGAAACCGGTAAAGCCGGTTTATCAAAATACTTACCAAAACCGAACCAGTAACCATCGCTTCGGTTTTTAATCGGTTCTATCCGGTTTCGGTTTTTCCATCCGGTTTCGGTTAACCGACTATTTATGTCAGTTTCCTGAAACTGACAATACAAATCTAAAAAAAAAACAAAAAAAATAACCATTCTCACATCTATACTTCATAAAATTCCTGTAGACATTCACATTCTCACATTCATACTTCATAAACATTAAAAAAAAAACTAGATGTAGATTTTAATGAGATATCATTCCCTTAGTTGTTAACCAATAATCTAACTCAAGTATGTCCTATTGTCCTGTCATTAGACTCATTACAGAGGTGAAACAGAGTTGAAGTCCTGTCATTAACTCATTACAGACTCAAGTATGTCCTATTGTCCTGTCAATAATCTAACTCAAGTATGTCTTATTCCCTTAGCACCTTAGATGATCAGATCCTACACAAACTAATACAATCCAATCTCATTGAAGTGGCATACTCCTCAAATGCATTCTGGGGCCTGTTATATAGCATCAAGATACAGGACCTACACTACCTACATGACAAACAATGGTCTAAATGGAAAATAAGGGCTTCTGTGAGGCAGAAAGTAACACAAATTGACAAGGCCGAAAGATATCCATCAAATGCCAAGTCATAAGATTCAATAAGGATTGTGTGTGATAGATAAGCATGACAACATTGCAGTTAAGTAAAATATATATTAGTGTTGACTTGACTGTCTATTACATGCATAGCATGATAACTGTTGAGTCATACAGAAAATGCTAAAACCAGTATTCATACTTGTTCATTCCTTTAGTAGGAACCATGCAGATAATAATCAAAAAGAGTTACATACATCTTTGTTGTATGTGGCAATGAAGGCACTCCCAAAAAAGAAAACTAGTCAGCTTCATCTTTGTTTTCTGTGGCTAAAACCAATATTCATACTAGTCAACTCCAGTTGCATATTGTTTAAGCAAATTTCATTTACACAGATCCTGCAAATCTTGTCTATTAGTAGTAATTAGTGAGACATTTGATAGGCGTTTAAATCATACATTTTTACCGTCTAATTTATATTTGCTAGTTCTTATAATTGTACTAATTTTACTCTTTTATGATTTTAATAGGTGGAACATTTAAATCCCAAAGTTAAATTCAAAATATGGTCTAGATGAGTTATGAGCAGTTGAAATTGGCTAGAGTACTCACTGATCGGTTGTCTGATGGCTGGAGTTTGTATTAACTTCTGTTGAATGACTCAGTAGGTGGTGGAAGTCTTTGTATGGATAGAAAGCTATAGCTAGGGTGTTTGTTGAGCATGTGAAGGTGCAACAGTGGAGACAGAAAAGTAAAAGAAAAAGAGTGGACCTAGGCGTAGCTGTTGGAGAGAGTTAGCAAAAGAATAGAGAGTGAGAAGGTGGGACCGGGAAATGACGTGAAAACAGTGGGACTCATCAGGAAGTACGGTTAGGCATGAGGTTTTGTGAGTTGATTGGTGAGAGATAGTGATGGATTAAAAGGGGAAGTACGGTTTGGAGGGTACTTTTGCTTTTCTTTTTAGGTTGGCTGTTAGAGTAGGAGTACACACGTGAAGAGAAGCTTAGGGTAGGTGGAAAGAAGGCTACCTGTACCTAGTGGGGGACATACCCACGTGGGAGCAATATTAAAATAGAAGAGAGAGGCTACGTATAGTGGAGACTTTTCTTAGGTTTTTTTTTATAGTTTTCTGTTTTAGGTTTTGTTGGGAGGTTCAGAGGAGGCGTTCAGGAGACAGAGAGATAGGAAGGGTCTGACATGCATTAAAACGGAGGAAGAGAAAGGGTAGGTGGAACGGCGTAGAGTGGAGAAGATTGATCAGAAAAAATAGTAGATTGGTGATGTCTGAGTTCTTTTGGGAGTTTGGACGGCTGGGTTGGAGGTTTTGACGGCGGCTGTTAATAGTAGAATCTCTTTATCTCTACTTTTGTTAATTAATTTTATGGGTTTTAAGAAACCCATCCTTATGTCTTGCTAATTAATTTGTAGCTAGGGTTTAATGTTGAAACCATTTAAAGTATAGACCAATTGAATTGATTATTTGGTACATACTATTATGATTTGAATAAAATTAATTTCATGATTTCGTTTATTGATATAAATCTAAATTAGTTGTCGTTTCACCGGTTCTGTACAATATAGTAACATATGCGCAGAATCGATAGGATAACAAATATGTTTGTCTACTTTTTAGATATTTCATGCTTTGGTTAAATCCTTAGATGAGGTATGCTTTGAAGAGCCAGATATTATTTGTGAACCTATAATTAGCTTCGTATTATTTTCTCGCTAACGCAATTCGATGGTGTATGCTTCGGACTAGGGCTTTTGATGCGCCATGCTTACGGCGTCCCAGTGATATTTGCGATCTAATACATATAATAGGTGATGTCGATAGAACGAACAATAGATGAATATTCATGAATTATGTTTCATTTCAGTAATTAAATAGAAATAGTGGTGGATACTGAAAACCCTGGTTATCGACTTTCTCCATTTTAGTTATTTTATTAGTTTAATTTGTTTCATTATTTTATTGGTAATTATAAAAATCCCAAAAATATTGTTCTTGATTAGTTGATTAGAGATATTGATTCCAGTATTTTCCCGCTCCCTATGGGTTCGACCCGTACTTGCCGTTGTCTACTAGTTAGACGTCGTGCGATTGCGGTTATTTATATAGGGTAATCTAAAATCTCATCAACATTTTTCAGAACCTACAGTCTACAGAGCAATACAAAACAACACATAATTTATTGGTGAAATGAATTACCTTGGTCCTTGGTACTCATTAATCCCCATCCTCCTCTATTATATTATAAACTTGGACTTAGAGAGAGTGTCCGAAAATTCTACAAACAAATGAACACATAAACAATAGTAGTATATAGTGAATGTCCAAAAATTCTACAAATAAATAAATAAATAAAATAATACTTGAATTAACTTCTTCTGATTCCAAGGAAGAAATATCAAGATCAATCGGCGTCTTCAACCAATTTTGAGTACAAATCAATGTCTCAACTGTCGTGGGAAGTAAAGAACTTCGATATGGATCGAGAATACGTCTCCTAGTACTAAAGGCAGATTCAGATGCCACTGAAGAGATAGGTATAGCCAATATATCTCTTGCCATTAGTGCCAAAGTAGGATACCTAGTAGAATTTGTTTTCCACCAACCTAAAATATCAAAAGAAATTTTCTCATTTCTCGGTTCTTAATTCTCTCTCAAATAAGCCTCCACCTGTGATTTCCCTTCAGCAGTAATGCCTTCCTCATCATCTCTTGCTCTCTCTGATATAAGAGCAGCTAGAGCACACTCTCCTTCATCACCTTCATTTGATTGAGTGCTACTAGTACTACCAGCAGCACTATATGTAACACTTAAAATATTTCCAGCAGGACCAGTACTCAATTGGACAGCCCAGTACTCTTCGAAAAGAGCCTTAAAACCCCTCAATACAAGTTCCATCAACTCAAATAACCACCCGAAATACCTAACTTGTCAAGAAGAAAATTTAATCCCTTTTCTTTATCTCGTGGATTCAACAATACAACAATGAATATAAGAGTATTCATCTTTTCATAATGTCCCCAATATTCATTATACTTACATTGCATTTTAAGACCCATGCTAGAGAGAAATGGATCTTTATGATTCACCCATGTGCTAAATGTTCGATGAATAACACTCAAATGAAACAAGAATTCATGTGCAGTAAGGCGCGCGCAAAGGAGGTGGTGGGGATTTATCAGAACTTGTTTGCTTGCGTTTCTTTCCTGTCTCTGCAGCTTGATTTTCATAAACATACCAGTCAGGTTGACTATCAACAGAAGTAGGAGACATAGAAGTAGAAATAGAAGGAATTGAAGGAATTTGAGTTTCATCAAAATAGAACTTTTTCTTGAATACCTTGTCATCAAGTTCTAACCTCTGAAAAGCTGATTCATACTTCTCAGCTGCGCCTAACATTGTGTATGTCGAATTCCAATGGGTGTCTACGTCTAATACCAAACCCTTCTTGCATTCGATCTTTTCAAAAGCGGCACATTCCATGAATTTATGCAATCTGGCAGGAGAACTCATACAATATTTGACTACTGCCCTATTCTCTTAATTGCCATGTCATACTCCATCATTCTATACTTCACAACAAGGGTAAGGACATGAGCATCATATCTAACTTGTAAGAAACCTTTGACTAAGTCTTAATTCTTTCTCAGCACACGCTCTTGAAGATACTTGATAACTATATTGTTGGCAAAAACATTACTAGAGTTATAGTAAACACATTCTCAATCTCCCAATCCAACAAGCATGTTGATAACATCCTACCAATAGTCTCACCACTATGACATATAATTTGGATAAAACTAATTATTTTCTTGTGGAACTTCCAATCAGCATCTATGAAATGTGCAGTAACAACCATATATCCCAACTTTTGGAGTGAGCTCCATGTGTCAGTGGTGAGGCAAACTCATACTACATATGCAAACAGTTCCATAAAATCTCGTCGTATAGTGGCACGAGAGGGTACCTTGAATCTACTCTCAAGGACCCTATAGAGTTCCCTAAAACCTTCACCCTCTACCATTCTAAAAGGATGATCATCTACTATGACGAATATAACCAAAGATTTTTTACATGTTTCATGACAAAAATTTACAACAACAAGTTTTTCATTTTCTCCTAGCCTACAAGGTTTCAGATTCAGACACCTCTTCAAATGGTTACTCAAGGAGCTAGTCCCGTTCTTTGTCGTGTCAGCCTTAAGTCTCAGTTGCAGATGGTACTTGTCCAACTGAACTAACTTCTTCACTTGCAGTAGGAGGTCTTTGAGGACAATGTTGTGGTGGCAACATGGGAGTGGAATTAACAGAAGCCTGCATTTATACAAAACAGAACAAAACAGAATTAGACCGATGTTTATACATAAATAAAAAATGAAATAGTAATCAATCATAAATAAACTAGTTTGATCCATTTCATAAGTAAACAATCAGATCATCTTGGTCAGCAATTAGCTTCAGTGGATATTGGTCAGCAAGCTAATTCCAGGATCAATTAGCTTCAGTGGATATTGGTCAGCAAGCTAATTCCAGGATCAATTAGCTTGAGGTAACACAATATTCTGTCTCTAGATGGTGAATATACCTGAAGCTGAATTTGGTGATCAAGATGGTAAACTCCATGAGTACAGGAACACACATTAGAAACTTTAAACCTACTTCATTTACATGATTTTTTTTCCGAAAAGAAAGAAACCAAGAAGAACCCACAACAGGAGAACCAATTTGCACCATTACTAAAAATTATTCTAAGATTGAGAACCCACAACAAATTAGAGTTCTTCAAATTTCTGATGAACCCTAATTTTTAAATTCTTAGTACAAGTACTTACTGTTACTGGTGTTGATTGAGAATCTAAGTCTTCCATGATTGAATGACAACACAGATGGCTGCAAAATTAATCATGCAAAATCAATCAGAGAGGTTGACGCAGGAAGAATTTAGAAGAAACAGAGACTAAAAAAACTGCAGATATCACAGATTCACATACCTTTCTAATGCAGGAAGAAGCAAGAAGAAATTGGGAACGAATTGTCTTCTACTTAGCAGCCGGAGAAGAAGAAGAAGGAGGTGGGAAGCTGCTGTTAGGGCTGTCGAAGTGAAGAAGAAGAGAAAAGGAAATGTGAATTAGTTTTAGGTCTCAGTTTATATATCAGGGTGATTGGAAGGTGTAGATTAAATCTATCACTATACTAAAATCTATATCAACGGTCACTAATTTCCGGTTTTCCATGGTAGTTCGGTTCGATTTTGAGCACAAACCAAAACCAAAACCAAAACCGTTACTATCGGTTTTTAAGTTTTTTTACCAAAACCTTTCCATTACTAAACGGTTAGGTTCGTCTTTGTTCTAAACGGGTCGATTTAGATCGGTTTCCACAAAAACTCGTTACTATGTATAGCCCTAAGTAGCACCGATCCCTTGGGGGACATCAAAAACCGATGTTTTATTTCACAAACTCGAGTCTTTCTCCCACTAATATAAAAAGAAAAAGAAAAGGACTGGATGTAAACGTATCACAAGAAATCTGTACATACTGGAGGACTGATGTGTAAGACATCATCTGAAGTGTTATACAGATGATTAAGAAATCAACAGAAAGAGGAATTTAAATAATTAATTGATGCATTTTTCCACTCCTTTGCGTGTTTCTGATATGCGGAGATTCACAGAATAGTAGTAGTAATGAAGAAGCTCGTTACTACTCAACTTTCTTTCCTTTTCTTCTTATTCATTGCATTCTCTATTTACTCCTTTTCCACTTCATCATCATCAGCTTCTCACCTTCACTTTCAGGGAAGTACTGGTAATTCTCAAGGTTTTACTTCAGGTGGGTGATCCAGCTAACATTACCTTTTCCACTTTATTTATGTATATTATTTGATGACCTATGATTCTCTCTCTCCCTAGGAGAAGAGAAGGTGGGATCATGGACAAAGGGACTCCTTCAGTTCTCAGAATCACCATCGCCTTCGTATGAGCATCCACCAGGAGGTACACTTATTTTGGCTGCAAAGAGGACTATAAGACCTGACATTCTTAGTGGGTTAAGGCGATATCGAGAAGGTTGGGACATTCGTAATCGCCATTACTGGGCTGTACGTGTTTCCTACTCAATCTTATTATCTTTTTCTTTCGACCCAAATATGTAGTTTCAATTGGTTTATTTGTCTTATTCTGGAGGACGAAATTACTATTTTTAGATATTTTCTCGTTCACCTGTTCTGCTCAAGGGAATCAATAATCAAATAACCAAAATAGGTACGAGATCAGGAGGAACTTTTGGTTAAATTTATCTAGTATATAATGAGTGAACTCCATCTTGTTTATTAATCTAGTCTAGAAATGGACATTTTGGTATACAAACATGTTAAAGATCTGTTTTGTAGTTTTTAACGTTGTACATTATCATAGATTTTATTGCTGATCTAGTTAAGCAAATTGTTTGATTCCTGATGATTTGAAATAAACTTTTAATTAGGGACATAAATGAAAGCCTTGATGAAATTGCATATTCCTCTCGGATAGTTAGATGCCCTACATTTACCTATCAAGTGTTGGAAGTTGGATCACTATCTTGACAAGAAGGTCATGTAATCTTTCGTATCCAACGGATATGCACTTAGATGCTCATTGTTAAGAGTTTAAATCTTGAACATTGAAGAAACCAAAATTAGGGAATCTGAGTATTATGTCAAGTGAAACAACAAAATTATTATCAAAATCATGAAACATTAGGCTTTGTTTTAAGACTAAAGGTTGATAGTTGCTTGGTTTAGGATTTGACACGTTCCTAAATGGTTACATAATGTCACAGGGTTAACGAGAAGATGATAGGAAAGCGTGTTGCAGGTTAGTTTAACCAGTTGTGGATTCTAAGTACCTTAATCCATTACAATGCCTAAAAGAATGCTCTTCTGTACCAGTAAATTATTTTAATATCAAACAGATCTCTACTTGCTTTCATCATATGTGGGATGTTGTATGGATGGACAATCGAAAAATTCAGAATGTCCTAAGATGCATGGTTTAAATGGATCCTGACCATGTATAATCTATATTCTCTTATAAGTTATAGTACTATAAGGTGCCACAATCCTTTCTTAGTTGATGTATTGATTTCTAGGATAATTGTTGTATTCTGACTGTTATATTTGCAGTCAGTCGGATTTACAGGGTCTGCTGGGTTCATCCTTGCTGCACTTTGGTTTGTGTCTTTTGGCTTTGCTCTAGTCGTGTATCATTGCTGTAGATGGAATTTAGGCATGAAACACTAAGTCTCCAAAAGTCAGCAAAAGATTGGCTTTTGCTACTTGTCCTCACATGTGCTGCAGCGTAAATCTCTCTCTCTCTCTCTCTCTCTCTATATATATATATATATATATATATATATATATATATGTATATACATATACATATAAGCAAATTAATTAGGATGTAGAAGAAACTGACTCAACTAGCAGGTTTTCCTTTCCACGTCATAGCAGGTTACAGAAACGGGTTTCATAAGAACCTCTGGAAATTAATTTTAACCGAGAATCATGACCATATTAGGAGGCTTTGGCTTCGTATTGCTGAAACACATACCAGGCTTTCCATATGTTGCTTAGAAAGATCAAGAGAGTTTCCTTTATGCTAGACCTTTCTAAATAGTAATATACAAAAGGACTGTCGATAAATGTTACATGATATCAAATGAATGAGTGAATTACGATGTATGAGATACTAGAATCTAATATGATATCAATTAAGTTAATAAGAAAACAATTCATATTAGAAGAACTCAAGTCTCTGGGGTTGGGGTTGTGAGGAAGGGACCAGAAATCAAGTTGCTTTTAAGGCAGTTTACATTTTGCATCCATCTGATTACTATTCTCACCTTTTAACTTTTACTCCACCAGGACTGGATGTATTCTTCTCTCTGTTGGGGCAGGATGAATTCCATGGTGAGGTGTTGCATGCTATGACCTATGTTGTGACTCAATCAGATTATGTTGTGCAGACACTAAGAAATGTCACTCAGTATCTGTCAATTGCCAAGAATATAAGTGTGGACCAGCTTTTCCTTCCATCAGATGTAAAGGATGAAATTGACAAGTTAAACATGGATCTAAGTGCTGCTGCGAATACACTGACAGAAAACGAGTGAAAATTCTGGCCAGATAAAAAAAGTTTTCAATGCTGCGTATGACTTTGTACTCTTAGTTGTTTATCTTCAAAGATTATGAACATTTATTTAATTACTAAGAGTGCTCAGTTATTGACACTTTACCGCAGGCGATCGGCATTGATCTCAATGGCAGCAGTTATGCTTCTCCTGTCTCTTCTTGGTCTTTGTGCGTGTCTAGTATTTTGTTTGTGCTTTCGCTTTCGACTTCTTATTTCCTTTCTAAGTGGTTAGTGATCTCCTGCAGTGCTTTCAGTGCTTGCTGTTCCTAATGATTGCTACAGATTTATCTGGAGCGGGTGGCTTCTCGTGGCTGTTACATTCCTTCTTCTTGGTGTTTTTATCATCCTAAACAAATAAGTTGACTCGAATAATCCATTTTTTTATTCCTGACAATGAAATAATTGGGGTTGGGGCTAGAATAGAGTACCATTTCTCTTAAAAACTTTAATGTTGTTTTAGGCAGGGTTGTACTGTCTTGTCTATTAGCATGACGCTGCTAGTATGTTTGTAGGCTCTTCACTTTTTGTTATCCTTTCTTCACCTCTTGCACACGCTCAATGTCCATAGATGAATTTCGTTTGTTTTCTTAACTGTTTTTATTTCTTCTTTGTGGTTATAGTATATCAGGTTTGTATCTAGGTGTGGGTAATACATCTGCATAAAAAGACTATATCTGCATATGTCATTTACTAGAAAAACTGAAGAGTCAGATTTCAATGGGACAGCCTGCTAAAGCATCCACTTGGGATGCAGCAGCCATTTTGAAGTCCTAGCCATCATTGGTAAACAAAAGTAGCTTACTAACCATGTGCAAGATTTACGTTGCAGTGCTATTTCAGACACTTGTGTGGCCATGGATGAATGAGTGGAAAATCCCAATGATGAAACAGCTTTAAGTAATATACTCCCGTGTGTTGATCAGGTTACTACAAGTAAAACCCTCACCCAAAGTAAGGAAGTCATCAATCAACTCGTCAATATTGTTAACACTGCGATATGGTCCTTTGCCAACTGGGATCCACCTCCTGAGGATACTTTTGCTTACTCCAATCAGTCTGGGCCTTTGATGCCACCTTTGTGTTCCCCGTTTGATTCCCAGCTGCATGATCGCCCTTGTGCATCACAAGAGGTGTCCTTTTCCAATGCTTCTCAGGTACGTGTCTCTTGTTGTGTTCTTTAATACAACTTTTCAGTCACAGTTTCACAATGCGTTCTTAAGATGTTGAGTTAATGAAGAAAGCTTCAAAGAAAAGATAATGTTATGAGTCATTTGAACATGAAGTAATTTTTTTTTAGAACTGCGCCCATGAAGGAATGGAAAACTTAACAACTGTAACTGGGTCTGGTATACCATGTTCTTCCCGAAAGTCCTTAAAGCTATATTTTGCAACTTATGTTCATAACAAATGCTCATGCAAACACTCAACGATTAGTAGTAAAAGTTAAAGTAAATGTAGAGGTACGTGATTCAACTGCCAAAATGGCTGAAATCTTCACACTACACTATGACATGTGAAATGCTTGTGACTTGTGAGACTAGCCGAGTCTGATCTAACATATACTTAGTTGAGAGGTTTACATCTGGGAGCAATTGAGCTACCACGACATTTAAATTATTCATTAGTTGAAGGTAAAAAAAATGTAGCTCAGACTTGCTTTTCATTAAGGTCTACTAGTTTAGGTCCGTTTTCTGTTACCTCCCTTTACATTTTTTTCTTTTTTGACTTAGCATTTTGTTCTTGTTTTGCGAAACATTTGCTTTTCATTAAGGTCTGCAAGTTCAGATACAATTTCTATTATCTCCTTTTATGTTTCTTTTTTTGAGTAAGCATTTTGTTGTTTTGCGAAACATTTCAGGTGTGGCAGAATTATACTTGCACAGTGTCTGCATTTGGTTTATGCACCAGTGCTGGGAGGATAACACCGAATATGTACACACAACTGGTAGCGGCTGTGGATAGGGTTGTACATGGTAACGGGTTTCTGTGGAAACCGACCTGAACCGTTTAGTAATGGAAGAGTTTTGGTAAAAAAAACTTAAAAACCGAACCGAACTACCATGGAAAACCGAAAATTAGTGACCGTTGATATAGATTTTAGTATACTTGATAGATTTAATCTACACCTTCCAATCACTCTGATATATAAACTGAGACCTAAACCTAATTCACATTTCCTCTTCTCTTCTTCTTCACTTCGACAACCCTAGCAGCAGCCTCCCACCTTTTTCTTCTCCTTCTCCGGCTGCTCAGTAGAAGACAATTTGTTCCCAATTTCTTCCTGCATTAGTAAAAGGTATGTGAATCTGTGATATCTACAATTTTTTTAGTCTCTGTTTCTTCTAACTTCTTCCTGCATCAACCTCTCTGATTGATTTTGCATGATTAATTTTGTAGCCATCTGTGTTGTCATTCAATCATGGAAGATTTAGATTCTCAATCAACACCAGTAACAATAAGTACTTGTACTTAAAATTTTAAAATTAGGGTTCATCAGAAATTAGAAGAACTCTAATTTGTTGTGGGTTCTCAATCTTAGTTTAATTTTTAGTAATGGTGCAAATTGGTTCTCCTGTTGTGGGTTCTTCTTGGTTTCTTTCTTTTCGTAAAAAAATTCATGTAAAGGCAGTAGGTTTAAAGTTTCTAATGTGTGTTCATGTACTCATGAAGTTTACCATCTTGATCACCAAATTCAGCTTCATGTATATTCACCATCTAGAGACAGAATATTGTGTTAACCTGAAGCTAATTGATCCTGGAATTAGCTTGTTGACCAATATCCACTGAAGCTAATTGATCCTGGAATTAGCTTGTTGACCAATATCCACTGAAGCTAATTGCTGACCAATATCTGTTGAACCATCTAGAGACAAAATATCCACTTTCCTTTAGTTTCCTTTAGTTTGTTGACCAATATCCACTGAAGCTAATTGATCCTGGAATTTGTGGAGGGGGACCTAGTAGTTAGTAGTAGATGCCCATAACTGAGGAGCTCCTTGTTGCATATTTGAACTTCTAGTAACAATACCAGGAGTAATAGGTGTTCCTTATGGAATCATCCCGAAAGTACCAGCAACAACAACATTTGATGGCATAATTCTCTTACCTGTACTTATTGCCCACATGGAAACTAACCCATGTTGGGTATTCACTATCCCACCACCACCACCACCAGAACAAGGAATTGCACCCATTGAATTCCCAACACCACCAATTGGAGCTAACCCAGATGAAATTGAAACATTCCCACCATTTGAAGAAATGAGTTCAAAGAAATCAGAAGTAGTAGGCCTTTTCTTTTTCTTTTTTGTAATATCACCACCATCTGGTGTTGCAGGTGAAGTTGTTGGTATTTTGAGTGTACCCCAAATAGATATAACAATAGCAGGTATAGTACCAGTACCTGTAGCTTGAATTATAGATGGTTCAGCATGTTCTAATAACCATCTTATTGTTTCACCATCTTATTGTTTCACCATCTGATTTATGACCAAGTTCACGAGTTATGGATGGTTCAGCATTTCCTTGCTACACATGTTGCTGGCATCCTTGTTGCACATGTTGAGCATCTCCTTGCTGCACATGTTGCTGGCATCCTTATTCTTCTTCCTCTTCCTTCAACTTTTGTATATCTATCTTTTGTTGATGCCCTTTTTGCTACACTTGTTGTGTTTGATTTTGTTGCGAGTGTTGTGCTCATGAATCAAAATAAATTTCACAATGTTTGATTTAAGTTGCATGTGTACCTGTGTTTGTGAAGCAATTTTCTCATGGTATAGTTCTTGCTTGTCTTGGGTACTTATTGCTTATGTGAAGCTTTAATTACATGTGTAACTCTTACTTGTTATGTTAACTTAGTGCTGATGTGCAACTTGTTTTGATACTAAGTTCTGAAAGTGTTTGTATATATATGGTATGACTTATTGGGTTTTGACTAAAATATAGCTAAACAATTCTTTTTGTTGTAGCTAATCTCTATGTTACTAGTTGTCTGTCCATGTATGCGTCTGTGTACAGGAGTATAGAGAACCTGTTACTAGATTGCCAAGATGACTTTGATTGTTTACTTATGAAATGGTTCAAATTAGTTTATTTATGATTGAATACTGTTTCATTTTTTATTTATGTATAAACATAGGTTTAATTCTGTTTTGTATAAATGCAGGCTACTGTTAATTCCACTCCCATGTTGCCACCGCAACATTGTCCTCAAAAACCTTATATTGCAAGTCAAGAAGTTAGTTCAGTTGGACAAGTACCATCTGCAGCTGAACCATCTGCACCAGTTGTCAATGTTTCTGATGTTGTCACTGTCACTGCAGCAGCTGCTAAGAAGCGTAGACATACTTCATCGGTATGGGAACACCTTGACAAAGACTCTGAACCTTCAGTATGGGCAACGTGTAAAAAATGTAAACTGAGACTTAAGGCTGACACGACAAAGAATGGGACTAGCTCCTTGAGTAACCATTTGAAGAGGTGTCTGAATCTGAAACCTTGTAGGCTAGGAGAAAATGAAAAACTTGTTGCTGTAAGTTTTTGTCATGAAACATGTAGAAAGCTTTGGTTATATTCGTCATAGTAGATGAGCAGCCTTTTAGAATGGTAGAGGGTGAAGGTTTAAGGGAACTCTGTAAGGTACTTGAGATTAGATTCAAGGTACCCTCTCGTGCCACTATACGACGAGATGTTATGGAACTGTTTGCATATGAGAAGGAAAGATTGAAGATTATTTTAAGGTTAATAAAGTGAGAGCTTGCATCACCACTGACACATGGAGTTCACTCTAAAAGTTGGGATATATGGTTGTTACTGCACATTTCATAGATGCTGATTGGAAGTTCCACAAGAAAATAATTAGTTTTATCCAAATTATATGTCATAGTGGTGAGACTATTGGTAGGACGTTAGCAGCATGCTTGTTGGATTGGGAGATTGAAGATGTGTGTACTATAACTCTAGATAATGTTTTTGCCAATAATGTAGCTATCAAGTATCTTCAAGAGCGTGTGCTGAGAAAGAATTCAGACTTAGTCAAAGGTTTCTTACAAGTTAGATGTGATGCTCATGTCCTTGCCCTTGTTGTGAAGTATGGAATGACGGAGTATGACATGGAAATTAAGAGAATAAGTGCAGTAGTCAAATATTTTATGAGTTCTCCTGCCAGATTGCATAAATTCATGGAGTGTGCTGCTTTTGTAAGATCGAATGCAAGAAGGGTTTGGTATTAGATGTAGACACCCGTTGGAATTCGACATACACAATGTTAGACGCAGCTAAAAAGTATGCATCAGCTTTTCAGAGGTTAGAATTTGATGACAAGGTATTCAAGAAAAATTTCTGTTTTCATGAAACTCAAAATCCTTCAATTACTTCTATTACTCCTATTTCTGTTGAACCTGACTGGGATATTTATGAAGAGCAAGCTGCAGAGACAGGAAAGAAACGCAAGTAAACAAGTTTTGATAAATCCCCACCACCTCCTTTGCACGCGCCTTACCCAGCAGATTGGTCGTATGGTAGATCCTTTGCTAAGTTCTTTTCGAAGAGTATTGGAGTGTTGGTCCTGCTGGAAATGTTTTAAGTGTTACAGATAGTGCTGCTGGTAGTACTAGTGGCACTCAATCAAGTGAAGGTGATGAAGGAGAGTGTGCTCTAGTTGCTCTTATAGCAGAGAGAGCAAGAGATGATGAGGAAGGCATTACTGCTGAAGGGAAATCAGAGGTGGAGGCTTATTTGAGAGAGAAACGAGAACCAAGAAAGGAGAAATTTCTTATGATATTTTAGGTTGGTGGAAAACGAATTCTACTAGGTATCCTACTTTGGCACTAATTGCAAGAGATATATTGGCTATACCTATCTCTTCAGCGGCGTCCGAATCTGCCTTTAGCACTAGGAGATGTATTCTCGATCCATATCCAAGTTCTTTACTTCCCACGACAGTTGAGATATTGATTTGTACTCAAAATTGGTTGAAGACACCGATTGGTCTTGATATTTCTTCCTTGGAATTAGATGAAGAAGTTAATTCAGGTATTATTTCATTTATTTATTTATTTGTAGAATTTTTGGACATTCACTATATATTACTATTGTTTATGTGTTCATTTGTTTGTAGATTGGAAACTCTCTCTAAGTCCAAGTTTATACATATAATAGAGGAGGATGAGGATTAATGAGTACCAAGGACCAAGGTAATTCATTTCACCAATAAATTATGTGTTGTTCTGTATTGTTCTGTAGACTGTAGGTTCTGAAAAATGTCTCACTAATTACTACTAATAGACAAGATTTGCAGGATCTGTGTAAATGAAATTTGCTTAGACAATGTGCAACTGGAGCTGACTAGTATGAATACTGGTTTTATCCGCAGACAACAAAGATGGAGCTGACTAGTTTTCTTCTTTGGGAGTGCCTTCATTTCCACATACAACAAAGATGTATGTAACTCTTTTTGATTATTATTTGCATGGTTCCTACTAAAGGAATGAACTAGTATGAATACTGGTTTTAGCATTTTCTGTATGACTCAACAGTTATCATGTTATGCATGTAATAGACAGTCAAGTCAACACTAATAAATATTTTACTTAACTGCAATGTTGTCATGCTTATCTATCGCACACAATCCTTATTGAATCTTATGCCTTGGCATTTGATGGATATCATTTTTTCTTATCAATTTGTTTTACATTCTGTCTCACATAAGCCCTTATTTGCCATTTAGACCATTGTTTGTCATGTAGGTAGTGTAGGTCCTGTATTTTGATGCTACATAACAGGCCTCAGAATGCATTTGAGGAGTATGCCACTGATGTGATTTTAGAAAGTGGTAAATAAAGGTTCGATTCTCGAACTTGTGAAGGTAATGATTTTAGAAAATATTG
>JAJJMC010030994.1:7313540-7340888 GCA_023531435.1 Papaver californicum
AATCACAAATGCTTAACAAAAATCATTAAATCAAATTTCAACCAAGGCAAATAAACATAAAGAAATTGTAAAAATTAATTAAAATAGAATTATACCACTTTTATTGAAACAATGGCTTCCTCTGCCACCTCAGCATATGAGGTTTAGTTCATTGTATTGGAAAATCCCTCAAAAATATATTCCATAGCTCAAAAAGTGCTTCCAATGGTGAAATAATAGTAACACAGGAGAACATAAACGCTTATAAGCGTTACAGAGACTTGTTCTCTGTGTTACAGAAGCTAGAAAAGAAAACATGAGAAAAAGACGGACTTCTGGTGCTGTTGAAATAAGACTGCTTCAGTTCCTGCGTCAGCGAAACTATCAGGTGCAGTTTCTGGGCGCCTTATGTTCTTCACCTTCTTCTTCACCAGCAACAACTATTTTCTTCCTTGAATTTTTTCGGTGATTTCTCTGGCTCCTGAGCTCTCCAACCCCCTCCAAGCTTTTCTATTCGACTTTTATTTATAGTACATCATCAAACATCTCCATTAACTTTACCAAATCTCTTTGAATCTTCTCTTTAATTCTCGGGAATATTTGATCATCAAAGATCGAATCTGTGTTGATCTTGTTTCTATTACAACTCGAGTATAAAATCTCTTAATAACTCTCATTTGACTCGAGTACAAAATCTCTCGAAGAATATCTTCTCTTAATCGTTGCGTACTCGAGAAACATTTGTTTCCTGTTTTGTTTGTGAGAGAATATTTCATGAGAGAATATTGATTTTGCCAGCTTCCTAAACTTGTATTCTTTTTACTTATTTGGTAAGAATATATTCCATCCTTTAAACTTGAAATTAACCAAAAATCTTACGTGAAAAAATCATGATGTGGGAAGGAAGAACTGCCAAGAACTATATTTTGAATTTGAAAGCATGGGTGCCTTTATAAAACTCCTGGGTGCCTTTATCCATCGAGGTGGGTGCCTTTATCAATTTTGAGGGTGTTTTTAACATTTTTAAGCCGATTTTTCCACACTTATTAATTCTCCAAAAATACCTAAAAATATAATAAAATCACAATATAAGTTCACAAATGAGTTCTAACAATATACAAATTGAGATCAAATAAGACACGAAAACGTGTTTATCATCCCCCACTACAATCTCCGCAATCATCACTTCTCCACATATTTCTAACTTCCACCACTTACGAGAAATCAGTGTGTCTCCTCTAAACTATAAATAGATGGTTCTTATCTATTCGAACAGGAACAAGACAGACAGAGAAAAGATATACAAAATTAACGATTTATCTTAGAGATAATCCTTTCTTCTTCGCACACTGCAATTACCTATCACACTGATATTTCTCAACCTTCTTTGCTTCCCTCCCTTAAGACCTGCCCAATCTTCTCCACCTTTATGATCGAAGCAGGACATGAACGACTATTTCTTGGTTTAGGCTCGTCCTGTTCGAGCTTGATCTCTCGAACCTACTTGAAAGTACTCTTTTGCAGTATATTTGTTTTTACCCTAAAACAATTGGCGGCCAAAGTGGGAAATCAACCTCTTGATTACAAAAGCCAATTTTCAGTTATTTAGGATGGTGGATCTTAGGTATGGAACATTTACAACTCCTATTTTTGGTTCTGGTAGTGCCGGTGGTGGTGATTCTAAGAACACCCCTATCACTAATAACCCTCCTCGTACCAACGTTACTCCCAATGCTACTAATACACCTCCTCTCGGTAAAAAAAATGTTGAAGGCACCAAAAATACTCAAACACCACCCAACATTGATGACATGATGAAGAGACAGGAGGTTCTCGCCAGAATACAGGTGGATATGGCTACCACTCAGAAAGAGGTATTCGCTTGCCTCAAGACTTTAACAGAGCAGCTCTGCCCGGAACAACGTTGCCGCCTGAGGAAGAGAATCAGGACCAACTTTGCAGCGGTCATTGATGTCGAAACGTCTGGGGCTCGAAAATACAAAGAAGTTCATATCCTTGTTGATCACTCACCGCAGAAGTACCAACAATCCAATTTTGTCACCAGTGAAGACCTGGAGAGACACCTACGAAATCATGGAAAGGAAGACTCATCCTCAATCCACCAATATCAACCTCCTTACCCTCCTGAAATTCAAAGGTTCCCTCTGCCGGGAGGCTATTCATCTCATATTTTTTCATTGTACGATGGAACTGGAAATACTTGTGAGCATGTCTCTCGATTTCTTGAATCACTCGGGGGAAATGATTATAATCATGTGCTACGTCTCAAAGAATTTTCAAAGTCGCTCACTGGAAGAGCCTACATATGGTATAACAACATCGTTCCCAATAATATCTTTGGTTGGGAAGACATGGTTAATGCCTTCTACAAGAAGTACATCTTTGTCTCCGAGCAGATCACCCTATCAGACCTGGGAAGAATGTTCCAGAGAAATAATTAGCACCCCAATGGATACGTGAAGAGATTCAGAATTCAAACACTGGATTATCACGATCCGAGTGTGACATAACATCAACTAGTGGAGCTCTGTGTCAACCGTATGATCCCTGTTTATCGTGTCCCTTTAGAATTTCAGACTTTCTCTGAGTTACACGAAGCGATCTGCCACAACTGCTCCTTACCTCATGGAGAGAACCAGGCCAGCGAGAGAAGAAAGTCGTGGAGACACCCGTGGGAATCGACGACTGATCAACAAGAAATATATTGTTCAAACATCAATAAGTGATGTCAGAAACGAAGGGACAAAGAGAAAAATTCCATCTCAGTAAGAATCACAAACTAAGCGCCTTCCTTCTACTTCAGCTGCGAACCAGGCACCGACTCAGCGAGTAACTCGATCACAGTGTGTTTTCAAGGGGCCACGACAACAACAACAATAGCAGCAGCAAGAGCAGAATATAAAACCTGGCATAGCCTTTCCTGATTTTCTAATTCCTAGGGAAGAAGTCCTTGAACTGTTAGAGGCGTTACAAGAGGGGATCATCAAGTTACCACATGTACGACGTCCACCTACTCGTCAAGAAATATCATACCCGAAGTATTGTCGTTTCCATCAATTTGTCAATCATCCCACCAGCGAGTGCAACAGTCTGAGACAAATCTTCAAAGAGAAAATAGATTCAGAAGAGTTGCAACTAGGGACTGAAGGTGTTCACGAAAATCCCCTTTCTATTAGAAGCTTCACCATCTCTGGAGAACCGGTTAAAAAACGGTTCAATCATTAATGGAGCGCATGTGTGAACTCCTCAACTTTTCAAAAGATCACCGTAAAGATATTTTCACTTCCCTCAATCAAGTAGCGTCTGGCGAATGCGTATCATCTTTTGCTGGAAACACTTGCGTCCGAGGCAAGTTTCCTTTGGAAGATACGATCAATCAGAATGACGAAGGGCGCGACCGGGGACTTTTCACTACTGCACGCCTTAAAGATGTTAGTTCAGAAAGACACTAGTTGATGCTGGCATGGATGTCAATATTATCAGCGTCACGACTCTGAAAGCGGTAGGAGTAACTCGAAAAGAGGTTACACGCTCGCCAACAACAGTTAGAGATCATGAAGGAATAACCAGAGATATTTATGGACACATCACTCTCACAGTAGGGAAGCTTAAACAAATACCAAATTTCATATCATCAAAGAGAAGCTTAACTATGATATGATTCTTGGACGTTCCTGGATCCAACAATCAACGACTATCATAAGAGCTCGGCCAGAAGCCTCACCTCGAGTTAAGCTCCCCCTTTTCGTAGTTAAACCAAGTTTTAGCAAGAACCTGCCTCTGTACCTGGAAGAATACCAATTGCTCAAAGCCATGATGGGGAGTCAGACACCAACTGAGAGTATGTCGACCTATATCAACATATATCTTACCCAGGTAGCTCTTACTCAATTTGCTTCCTTATCATTGGATCATCCTCACGTTCCAGCCGACTGGGGACTAGACCTTGCTAGAAACCATAATCGCGCTTTAGCATGTCGTTATGAATGGGTGGCTGTTCCAATTCAATACTTCAACATATGGGCAGAGATCACTCCCGCCTTTTATGAACTACCAAAATTCTCAAAAATATTCTCATTCATATATGATCCGAGAGATATAATAAAAGAGGTTCGGTTATATAAACAAAATATTTACAGAGCAAAAACAATCAAGCCAAATGCTTTCCGAGTAGGGGACTTGGTTTTCAAAGCATCAAAGCGTTATTGCTCCTCTAACTGAGAAGGACCATACATAATTTTGCAGACTACCACTAGTGGCTTCTATAGGTTGATCACTACAGAAGGCAAGCCTGACACAGCAGTTATTCACGACAAATGGCTCAAGGATTTCAACTGAGCATCTTGTTATTGTCTCTATTTCCCTTTTCCCTACAAGTATTACCATAGGCATCATTAGGATTTCAATTTCACGAATCAAGTAGAATTATCATTGTTTTTTCAAAGAAAATCTTTATGAATTACCCATCAGAACCTACTCGCAAAATCTTCCGAAAACATATAACTAGGTTTAAATCCAAGAAAACCTTTTAAAGATAGCTCAAGTCTCTCAGAAATATACTTTCATTCCCACGTCTCAAACCAATCCTTGAATCAGCTTCCGGGCTTTCATAAATTCTCAGCAAGATAAGGACCTATGCATATGAAAAAGTATTATCAGAAGAAAAGAATCAGTGCTTGTGGCAGAGACACCCAACTACCGCAATCCTGGGACACCACTATATGGGGTGCCATGTTTAGTGCACCAAGCAAGGCTTTAATCATGATTCCAAATTGAAAGAAGGTATTACCATTGTAATTTTTGTTAACCTCCTTCCTCTTATTAATTATTTTTTTTCTGTTTCTTGAACCGTCTCCCCTAAAAGTAGAGGGGTCACAAATGTATGAGGATATAACGGCTTCAAACACAAAATTTTGAGCATGAACCATAGAATTTGTTATACATACTCATAAGCATCATATATATATATATATATTCGTTATAAATTAGTATTTGAAGAATTATAGAAGTCGGAACAATCACAAGATGTTTTACAAGAAAACGTCTTAGAAACAATTTTTACTGCCTCTCGAAAACTCTGAAGCTGGCGACAATTTGTGAAGAATCTGGGCATGATTCTTATGTCAAAAGTTTTGGTGTCTACTACAACGTGTTAAAAGGGTGCATCAAGCGGATGAACAAGCTAAGAGTTATGGCAAAAAACGCCTAGCGGGAGTTGGGTCTGAAAACTATCAGGATTTTCCTGGATACTTCCTGAGTTCTACTGTTTGGTCGTTTTGACGCCTCAAAAAAGCTCAAAACCTGGATTTTTTTCCTAGTAGGGCATAGGAGATTATTTTTTCATAAGGATAAAGGAGTCAATCATCCAAAACGAAGGTTGTATGAAGATTTTATAGCGTTTTCCCAGATACTATATTTCTGAAATTTTTATGACGAAGATTGGTGAAATTTTCCAATAAAGTCATTCATTAATTTCAAGACGAAAAAACATTGATGCAAATTTATGAGAAGTACTAAAAAAGAAAAAGAGAGATATGGTTCCACCATAACGGCCATACGTGAAATATTTAATTCAAAGAAGACATTTACGAAACAAAAGAGGGAAAATAAGGCTAAATTAAACTTAATAATAGGACTCAGAATCTGAGTCGAAGTCACGCTTGTCGTCACCCTCCCCATCAGAATCATGTTATTCTTCTTCCCGGTCTTTCTCAGAGTCTTCTTCAGAATATTCTTCAAGGCCCTCTTCTTCGGAGCCTTCTCTTGGAATTCCATATGGGTCTTCATCAAAGTCTTACCCTCGTCATCAGAACCCTTCTTCATGTCAAAATAGGCATCGACATGCTCATCTTCACGGTCAACCTCGGTTTCTAAAATGATTCAGACCTAGACTCATACGCCACATGATCCTCATGATCCTCTTCAGAAGGGTACCCATCTGCATCAGAATCGGGGGCTACGCCATAAGGATAAACACCTCGCTATATCCGTTATTCCTTCTCATTTCTCGCAATCGCTCGGAAGCGACGTTTCTGTATATAAGTTATGAGTTCTTCATACTCAGCCTTTTCCTTTTCAAACTTCTCTCTTCGCCTCGCTTCCTCTTCAGCGTTAATGGCGAATGTGAGATTCATAGCACATTCACGAAATACTTTCAAACGATCAAGAGGCATACCTCGCATGAGTTTTGCGACTTTGCCCAAGGAACGACAAATTTTTGATTGCACTTTCTGAGGAGAAGTCACCTTCATCCTTTTACCTCTACAACTCAGTTTCTTGCTTGAAGAATCTGAAATCAAATCTGTCCTTGAATTCATTCGAGACTTGAGCTAGGGTTTCAATCAGGAACCACATTGGTCTACTTAAAACATAAAATAACAAGATGAAGATTTCAGCACAAAGAGAAGATTTATCAAAGGTTTCGAGTTAGCAAAAATCAAACTTACTGGTATTTTCATTGTTGTTGTTGAAAAATCACTCCACTCCAGAAGAACAATGGTGGAACTAGGGTTTGACAGAATAATATTCTTAGTATTATCAAGATATATATACATATGATATGTGAGAAAATTTTGGAAACCCTAGTTCTACTGGATAATGAGGTTACGATTGAAAATCTTAGCTCATATGAGTTGATAAAAAAGAGAGAAAACTGAACCTGACGTGAAAGGAACACCTGACACCGGCCATAACTCCTTTTCCCATGACAAGTTGGTATTCCTATCAAGAACGAAGGTACCTATTATTCCTAGCCAAGGTTCTCGCAAAGGGGCGCATATCTCAAACATCCAAGAAGCTAAGTATACCTTCTTCTACTCTTAAAATTTAAATTATGCATATACAGTCATTATAAGCATACTGTCACCGTTCAATTCTTAATGTACAACATTACTGTACCTCGCTAAGCAGGGGACTTAATATAGATGGTGAGTTTTTGACAAGGGCAAGAATTGTAAAATTTCTCTCTGCCAAGCAGCAGGACATAAAAGGATATATGTGTACTTATGCGCATATGCCTAGCTCTATAGTAAAATATGGAATATTGTACCTCTACTTATATTTCGCAAGAGAATTAAGAATATAGATTCTCTACAAATATTCGAAACTGGCCTCGCAGCCTCTTCAATAATCACAATATTTATGCCATATCGAACTAGTCTCAAGTCGCATAAAATTACACAGTTGAATTCCTTGATCTTGTCTCGAGTGCGCATCGATGTTCCGGTAACATCTATAAAATTCGGGAATATCTAATGCTTAAACCCCAAAATATACTCTAGCTTAAAGCTTTGTTTGCAACTAACTCTTCTCAAACTGCTCTTCTGAGCTCAAATATATACTACTTTAGCACTTTGCTCAAAAATAAGCCACGAATTATGCGCCACTCCTCTTAGACACACCACAAACTAGAAGCAATGCCTCAAAAAACGCATTGAGGCACTGAGCTAGGCTAACCCTAGCCTTTTCTTATGTTAGTGTCAGGCTAGCACCCGTCGTTTGGCTTAGCACCAAATTGGCGCTAGTTCGCCACCATAGCGCTAAAAGCGCTAACTCCTCTTGGCCAAGCATATCTTAGCTTGGCGCGTCCTCAAGCAAGCCTCAACGGTCCTAGCACCCCAGCCATTAATGACCATGGCCTTAGCACCCTAGACAGTGCATCATATGGCTAGCACGTCCCATGGCTAGCATCATCATCGCTAGTGCGTCCCTAGCTGATGCGCTCCCTTGGTCGTAGCTCCCTAGCCTGATGCGTCCCAGCTGATACGTTCCTATCTGATACGCTCCCTTGGCTGTAGCGCCCTAGCCTGATGCGTCCCAGGTGATCTGCTCCCTTGGCCGTAACGCCCTATCCTGATGCGTCCCTAGATTTAGCATCTCTAGCTTATGCGTCTCCCATAGCTTAGCATCTTTCATGGCCTTGATGCGTTCTTAGATGATGCATCTCTATCTTAGCACGTCCCTAGCCTAGCGAGTCTTTGACCAAGCGACTCAGCACAGGCACCCTTGTCCACAAGTGTATTGGAGCTAGCACCTTGGTGCTAACTATTATTGACCTAGCTAACTTTTTTGAGAAGTGCTAACTTTAGATGTCCTTGGCGCTAACTTCCTAGCCCTAGCATAATTGATCCTGTTAAAAGCTACGCATATTAGTCTTGCTCCTGAGACGTTAGCATATTAAGTTTTGTGCTTAAAGAGATAACACATTACTATTTGTGCTAAGTAGCTAGTGCTAGTCTTGCTAGCTACTTCCTTCGGAAATGCGTCATTTTTTTCAATATTGGCCTAATGCCAACTCTAACCTTATATAGTTTTCTAATAAGCCTTCTCACTTGAGAAGCCCTTTACAATATTGGCCTCAAATGTCTTTCAGACTTATGCCAAGTAACTCCTAAGCTAATATATAGTTATTAAAATTATGTCAGTTTATGTCAAAGTTAGTGTATGACTATTAAACTTACTAGACTCGACACTGATCATTCTGATCACCAATTCAGTGAGTTGTGCAACTTGCCTCACTTACTTAGCAAGTCATGACTTGACTTTACCTAATAAAAACAAAGTGGTAGTCTACGACTCCACTATTTCCACGAGATATCAAATACAACACATGTGGGATTCTCATTGGGGTATTGGTATGGCGGTCTACGCAGTCGTGCGTTGTGGCAACATATCCACAAACAATAAAGTAACAACTAGTGGTACGGTTACATAACAGTTGAGGCGATGGGGAATAGTGGTCAGGCAGGTCTTCTTTACTTTTCGGACACGCCCCCACTACAATCTCCACAATCATCACTTCTCCACCTCTCCCTAACTTCCACCACTTACTAGAAATCAATGTGTCTCCTCTAAACTATAAATAAATGGTTCTTATTTATTCGAACAGGAACAACACAAACAAAGACAATATATACAAAATTAACGATTTATCTCAGAGATAATCTTTTCTTCTTCGCACACTGCAATTACCTATCACACTGATATTTCTCAACCTTCTTTGCTTCCCTCCCCGTAAGACCTACCCAATCTTCTCTACCTTTGTGATCGAAGCAGGACGTGAACGACCATTTCTTGGTTTAGGCTCGTCATGTTCGAGCTTGATCTCTCGAACCTACTTGAAAGTACTCTTTGTATTACATTTGTTTTATCATAAACCACACTTATATATGTTACAAATTATTTAGCAACAACTATATTTGTCATAAACATCTGTAACAGTAACACATGTGACAAAATAATTTAGTAAAACTTATAATTGTGACAAATTAATTATTAATTAAAACAAAATTAGGTGGGTCCATGGACCCACCCACCTCACTTTTGGTTCTGTCTCTGTCCCTAAGTACTATTGGATCATGAAAGGTTTGTCCTCATGATCCTATATATAATCCTTAACCTCCGAACTAGAGAGAACGAGTTTCGTAACATATTTCACTACAATGGAGAAGACAGTTCTACTTTCCATACCGTTTGTAATTTTTGATTTTTCTTGCCACTTAGTAGGTTAGCATAGAAGAACATACAACTACAAGTTGCCAGAAACCGTGACCTAAAAATGTTTTTAATGACCCGATCCTCCATCGATATTGTCCCCACTTAGCCAATGTGGTTATCCAGCAATATGGGTTTTTCAACGAGCACTGCAGCAGTCATCCAGCAGCAGCTTCCCGGGAGGTTACCCACCCTGGATTACTCTCGCCCGAGCACGCTTAACTGCAAAGTTTTTTGCTAACTATGGAGCCAATTTGTGCTTAAAAGGCCTCGGTGTTAGGAAATGACAAACCATTACTTATATTCCATCGTCGAACCCTACCTGCTAAATTGGAATATTACAATACCACCACCTTAAATCGAATATGTCCTCGGCTCCGAAATATACAATCCCAAATATCCTACTTTCCCTGCCACTCATGAGGCCAGTACCTGGAACACCCCATCCAGCATACTCTCTCACTCTCGGCAGGTGACCCGTCATCGACTCTGATATCATTTGTAATGATCCGACCCTCCACCGATACTGTCCCCACTTAGCCACTGCGGTTATCCGACAGTATGAGGATTTTTAACGGGTACTAATGTGGTGGATTACTCCCGCCCGAGCACGTTTAACTGCAGAGCTTTTTGCTAACTCTGGAGCCAATTTGTGTTGAAAAGGCCTCGGTGTTAGAAAATGACAAACCATTACTTATATTCCATTCGACGAACCCTACCTGCTGAATTGGGGTATTACAATTTTAGGTATGTTTCTTTAGCTTCTTTCTACACTAAGGCTAACTTATTTGCGCGAGTTTAAATACCATTTATGGATATACTGAAAGTGTTAAATAATGATTTGCATTTTCCTTAATGCTTGAACAATCTTGTTAAAGCAAGTTTTGTAAAGAAGCCTCGTATAGGAGCTTATGGTTCCGATATAGGGGCTTTTCCAGGAGTGAAGATGCCCAAATAGTTGGTTAAAGGGTGTCTTAATCAATAACAAAATGTCTAAGTTATCCTCCCTCTAAAATTAAAACCTAATAACTAAATCAAAACCTTATTATAATCAAAATCTATTCTTCTTCTTCTCTTGAACATCATTAACAACGACCCAACCAATAAATTAAACACCATAAACAACCCAATCTAAAAATCCAAGAAGGATGCATGGTTTATGTTAGGTATTATTCGACAAACCCATGTTTTATTTCTCTTTTTTGTGTTTAAAAATTGTTTGATTGATTGAAGTTTTAGTGTAATTTACGGTTGGGTTTTGTAAAAAAATCCAACCGTAAAATCAGGTTCTGAAGGTGTTACAGTTAGGAGTTCTTCAAAACCCAAATGTAAATGCATTTTCAGAAGATTTTACAGTTGGATTTTTAAAAAACCTAACCGTGATTATAAATAAATAAATTGAAGGAGCTTTTTACGGTTTGGTTCGATATACCAAAACCCAACCGTAACTGAGTTAAAGTTGGGTTCGACATACCAAAACCCAACCGTAACTGGATAAAAATTGGGAAAACTCAATTTTTATCCAGTTACGACTAGGAGTTCATCATCACCTAACCGTAAATTAGTCTTGCGGTTGGCTACGAAGGGAAAAACTCAACCGTAAATAGGTATGAAAAGATTAAAAAAAAATCAATCTTTGGTTGGGTGAATCAATATCTCTATCATGATGTATGTAAAATTTGGTTTCTCTATCATATAAGGATTCACCACCTCAAATTTCTCACTAGAATCACCCAATTTGGTTGGGTGAATCAAAATATACGATTTTTTTAAAAAATATCCTCTTTCATTCTACTTCTCTTCCTTCCAAAAACCATAACATTAACTCTAATTTTCTATCTCTAACTATAAATCAAAACCATTAATATAATCTAATAACTAATACTAGATTAATTAATCTAATTAAATGATTAACACTAATCAAATGAGGATTGTTTAGTCATTATATAAATATGATGGATATGCATTTTTTAAATTTACTAACTAATAACCTTATTTTGTCCTCATATAAAAAGCCCATTTATATAACTATAAGTCTCCATACGAGGGTTTGTGAAAGTAAATTGTTTTATAATAAACCTAGTCGCTTTTTTTGACTTTTTGACAGTGAGTTAGCTTAAGCCTTAGGAAATATATTTCTTAGATATCAAGTTAGTGACATCTTTCGTAAAGGTGCAATTTTAGTCCTTATATATTACATCATAGATATATATGATCTCGAGGATGTATTTAGGAATTATTATTTTATTAATTTTTTTCTTAATTTTTTTCTTGTTTCTTACCTGTTGTACTTAATTATATTTGCTCTTTACCCTGTCTACCAAATCGAATTCATTTCTGTTAAAAAAATCATTTCATGAGAATAAAATCTTTTACTTTAATTTTATATTTCTTGTTTACTCGATCATATTGCAAGCGTTTTTAATGGGAAGGGATCTCACCGTGGCCATTAATTGATCTTCTAAATAAATATGTAGTGATAGGGTTTGGTAATTTTATTCAATGGTTCTCATTCGAAACTGAACGCTTTTTATATTGTTCCTTTTAACTGATGCGAAACTGAAAGCTTTTTATATTGTTCCTTTTAACTGATGCTCCATATATGTTTTTGAGTATATGAATATTTCCCATAGCCATAACAGAAAAGAAAAACAATCTCATTAGCAAACAACGGAGAAGATACCTTTCAGACCTTTGATTCGGCAAGCAGACCCACAAAGTAGATTCAACGGTGTCAAGTGGATTTCAAAATTTATTATCACGGTAAGAAATAATTTGATTTAATAAAAAAAAATAAGGTAAAATGATAAGAAAATATTTTTTATTCTTAAATTAATCCTCAAGATGATTTAAATCTTTAATGTAAAATCTAAGGGTTAAAA
Organism: Papaver californicum; assembly: GCA_023531435.1. Taxonomy (NCBI): domain Eukaryota; kingdom Viridiplantae; phylum Streptophyta; class Magnoliopsida; order Ranunculales; family Papaveraceae; genus Papaver; species Papaver californicum. The sequence continues at coordinate 7,325,915 of JAJJMC010030994.1, forward strand.
ATTACACCCTTACGGAAGCTGTCACGAGGGTGACCTCGTCACAGCATGATTCTATAAACAAAATAACTTGAGAATCAAGCCACGTAATATATGGGGAAACCAAGTGAGTTAGTATCTTTGGAAATAACTTAGCTTAAGATCGAAGTGTAGCCTATGGGCATTATTACACTATAAATAAATGAGATATATCATTGTGTCTTATAATCCCGTATTCTCCTTGAACACGATTTTCCTTTACATGGATCAAGAACTTGATATCTCCATTTTGGAATGTCTAGTTCTTCAAAACTAGAGAAGGGGAACAACCTTGCATCCCTCACAATGGTTGAAAGCTACTACCAAGTGGTAAACATAATACCTACTTCAGGGATCAGAAATTAGGGGTTTGAGAAACATCCTTGTTAGGAAAGAGGAGTTTGGAGGCAAAAGTAATTAACTTATAAGCATTAACAAACGAACGTAAGGAAATTAACGTTCGTTGGGTCAAAGATGTTTGAGGCGCAAAGTTACTGCTGGAACGGGTAACTGAACTGAAATTCATTGAGGGTTGCAATATATATGCAAACCAAATAGTCATACATAATATATTAATTGGGTATTTATTCTGGATAGGTCTTGGATTTTTTTACTATTGGTTGGTAGTTTTTCTTTAATTCTGAAAATCTTGTATTCTTGATTTTATTTTTCCGCGTAATACTTTTATCTTTATTTTATTGTAAAAACGAGGTTGGTTCATCAAAGAGTATAATATATCTCTTCCCCTTCTTGTTCTTTTAAGATATTTATTATATCCCTAAGGTTTATGATGATAAAATTAACAAAAAGTTTGCAGTACACATATATCTAATCACTGTTACCAAAGATAATAAAAGCAACCTAGACTCAATTTTAAAATTTTATTCTAATATGGTATACCTAGTTTTATCTATTTTTTCAATCATCAGAATTATCCAACACTTATTATTTCATTAAGCAATGGAGACACAAAATCCCACACCGGGTATGAATTTATTTTTCATCCTAACATCATGTTTTTGTTTTTCATGGACATCCATGTGGTTTCAATTCCAATGCTAGTGTTGTTTACGACATGGTTGATGTGCATTTTGTGGTTTATGATTAATGGATAGTTGTTCAGTGTTTTAGCCAGGGAATTTAAGAAGTATGTTAGCTACATCATATTAGCTTGAAACAACAAAAGGATCTTCACTTTCAGGTTTTTTCATATGTTAATTTTATTTATAACTGAGGTAAATAGGTGTGGATCTACATAACCAACGGTCCTCGTTTCAGTTTGAACCATTGATATATGTTTATAAGTTGGGAAAAATGACTAACATTCATATGTAGTTGAGGTATGTTCTGTAGACTCATACCAACTACCTAGAAGTAAAAAAAAAAACAATTCAAGATTTAGTCTTTATATTGTCATTTTTAATCGTTTTTGTGTCCTATTGATATCCAATTAAGTCCTAATAAAGAAGAATATCATATGCAACTTGTTTAGAAGAAAAAAAAATGATGATAGTAATAGTTATACTGCGGAAGTGGAGAAGAAGAGGGTGGTGGTCGGTTGGGAAGTGAAAATTGAGTTGGGTCTTATTGTTTTTTGGTTGTTGGATTGAAGGAAATTAGGATGTAAAGAAAGAGTTAAATTAGGTAGACGTAGTTTTTTTTTTAAGTGTTCGGTAGTAAAAAGAATAATGAGGATGGAAATTAAATAGAGATAGAAAATAGGAAGATTTAGAATGGTAAATAGGAAAAACTAAATAGGTAAGCAATTCTTATATTTTATTACAAATATTATATGCATGCACAAACTATCTTCTCATTGACATCTCTTGTTAGTTAGATTGCCTTTTTTTTTTGTTTGAACAGTTTCAAGTATCGCTTATCTTTCGTACTTCACGTATCTCGTCAAAAGACATGTCTATTCATTTAGTTGGTCACGTGGCTGTTTGATATTTTAACATCAATGGCCATAGGATAAATAATTATCTTTTGAGCATCTCCACCTGTGGGTGTAAAAATACTAAATGAAAGTCTTATTTAGTTATTTATTCAAGAGGGTTTACAAATGTGGCATATATTAGAGACTTAACCCTCCGAGTTTTTTACGTGTATATAATTTTAAATGTTTTATATCTTTTTATGAATAATTGTTAAAGACAAAAATAAGAAAAAAATATCGTAGAAGGTAGATCCGAAAATTTAGTTAAGACTATTTTTTACATCTTTTCTAGTCTGTGTCATCACTTCTAAACTTAAAAATCCTATCATTAGAGATGATTTTTTTTTTTAAAATGGGTCTTAAATTTTATTTGACTGACAACTATAATAACACAATGTTTATTTGGAGCTAACTCGGGATGTGATTCATCTGATATTAGTTATTTGTTTTAGTCATTTTTTGATGCGACTAGAGGTCTAACTTGCCTCATGTACCTGATTCTGAAAGACTTTCTCCAATTATTATAGATGCTATTTTTTAATCGGTAATTGATATGATGGTGATGAGTTTCAAACTTAGATAAGTGATACCTAATAACTTTATCACTGTATTACAATGATATCGACTATTCAGATAAACAACGTAGATACTACATTAATTTTGTTATTTTGGGTAGTGTATATACATATATACTACATAAAACGTTTTTCTTTTTTTCATTCGTACTGAATTTATAGGGCATGTATAGTCTTCCCTCCCGATCTGGTTAACCCATCAAATATAAAAATTAAAGTCAAGATAAACCACGAGTTAGAAAACTATTTAGTGTTTTTTTTCAATCGATTATTATTTACGAACGCCATGGTCGATGCTTTATCGATAATTCCGGCAGCTGTTCTCAGAAACCTCGCTGATAAACTTTACGAGAAGCGCAAGAACGCCGCACTTGAGGTTATCCCTATCCTGCTTTCTTCCATAATTAATTTATCTATTTTTGTTTGAAGTTAGGTTATTTACTAGTTTTTTCTCTATGGAGTTCCTCAACTGTGAAATCGTTGAATTTATTTTTTAGGTTGAAGGAATTGTGAAGCAACTGGCTATTGCTGGGGAGCACGACAGGATTACTGCTGTGATCAGTCTTTTAATTACTGAATTTACCTACTCACCTCAAGCAAATCACCGGAAGGTATTACCCCCTTCTTAACTCCAGTTTTGATAATTGATTGTTTTACTTTTTATCAACTTTTTTATCAGATTCTAGAGTTATGTTGTATTAGGGTGGATTGATTGGACTCGCTGCTGCAACTGTTGGTTTAACTACAGAAGCTGCTCAACATCTCGAGGTTAGTTAAAAAATTAAATTGATTTAAAATACTCAAAGTTCAGAGAACTGCATTAATGATTTTCTTGTTGATATATTTCAAAGACTGTTTTCACACTTATAGTTCCCCAATTGACACATTTAAGGGCCTAGATTTTGCTAACTAAACCCTTTGTTTATGAATGCTGAAAAACTCTTAAAAGTTATATGTTTTTCCTTTTTCTTTTTCTCTTTCTTTTTAACTTGAAGTGTATCTTGAAGGAGCAGTTTCTTTGATATGGGAGTGTTATTAGTACCAATCTCTAAGCTATTGTGATCACGCTTTTTCACCAAATAGACGGATACTCCTAAATTCCAAGTAACATGTTACATGTTACATTTTTTACGTCATTAGAAATTTAAAAGTACTGGGATTTGTTTACTCACCAAATTGGTGTTGTACATCCTGATAATAATGTAATCGATAAATTGTTCTTAGACTGAATAATTTGCATGTTGGCAATATAATTGGGTGTATTATCTGATCATATTATACTTATCAGTTCTCTCTCATTAGCAAAATAATACTCGTTCAAGTTGGCAATAGGCTAGTCTAACGCCAAACTAAATGCTGTTTCTGATAGGGAGATGGCCTGGTTCTGGTTGGTGCATGAGAGCATGTGAAGTTATCACAGTAGAAGACATTTTTCTGGTCATCCATAGATTATGAGTTACTTATTTAAGTGTTGGGGTTTCAATGTACATATCTACCAAGTGTAGGTTTCCGTGTACCCCGGTCCTTTTACCACGACTTCTGATATCAAAACGTCAATAACAGTCAGAGGTCAGCCTACTTGTTTCTTCATTGAACTGATTATTATTATTATTAGAAGCGAGAAGCGCGAAAAGTGTTGATGCATTTTGGTTAAAATCCACGATCCTGACTATAACTTCAAGATTTAGGGACATAGGAGCTTTAGTAAAAAAAATAAACTAACAGATTATTTGAGCGAAAAAGGACGACTTTCATTTCAGTGTTAGAATGGACGGCTTTAAACTCATTTTTGAGATTTTTGGGCGAAAAAAAAGATGCCTTTCAGAGAGTGAAGAAAAAATTAGGGTTTTGTTTTATAAGGTGGTTGCTATAGTTACTATTGGTCTCTCCACTAAATTCTCCATTCCCTAATATCTTTCGTGAATTCAATATTTCCAACAAAACATCCAATTCTTATGATTTTTCTTTCTGTTTCATTTTCTTAACTTATACGTTCCCATCATGATTTTTCTTTTCTGTTTCATTATCTTACTTTATACATTCCCATCACTCACCCATCTTTAGACTCTTATAGGTTCTGTTGCTTCCTTGTTCCCGCACCCAACCTTGCACCTGCTTCCAGCTTCTAATTCACTAATTTTTGATCGAAAACAAAAAGCAAAACAAGAAATAAAAAATAACTGTGTGAACTATTTAGCTGCTACACGATTTGTGCAAAAAGGCTCTTGGTGCTTTTTATTTCTTGCACTTTCCGTCTTCATTGTTACGAAATTTTGAAAGCATGAAGCCTGTGCTTACTTATCGTAAATTTTCTGAATAAATTGTCCTGTCTCATGCTTTCTTTTGTGTGTTTTACCATTTATAATCATTTTGTTTGGTTTATAACCTCCCAGCAAATTGTGCCTCCCGTTCTAAATTCCTTCTCGGACCAAGATAGCAGAGTTCGTTATTATGCATGTGAAGCACTTTATAACATTGCAAAGGTGAGATCCAAGTGTAGATTACCTATATTTATTTGCCTATTTTATTTTTTATGCACAATCCCTGTGTTGAGTCTAATTCCTTCTCCATTCGCACTATGCAGGTTGTAAGAGGAGATTTCATAATATTTTTCAATCAGATCTTTGATGCACTATGTAAGCTCTCAGCAGACTCCGACGCCAATGTCCAGAGTGCTGCACATCTTTTAGATCGCCTTGTCAAGGTGGAAATCATTTTTTTTTCTTTATTCGTTTTATGGTTATAACATTGATATATTTTGCTAAGTTTAATCTATTTTTTTATTGGCAAGCAGGACATTGTAACAGAAAGTGATCAATTCAGGTGCATGATTTTCCTTATTTATTTTGTAACTACTGAATGTACTGTATGTAAATTTGTAAGTTTATTATAGTGGTTATGACTTGCTTTATTTTGTTTCATTTACAAAACATTTTCAGCATTGAAGAATTTATACCTTTGTTACGGGAGCGTATGAACGTCTTAAATCCTTATGTCCGCCAGTTTTTAGTAGGATGGATCACTGTTTTGGATAGTGTTCCAGATATTGATATGCTTGGTTTCCTACCCGACTTTCTTGATGGTAAATATTGTTGCTTAAGAAAACTAATGAGTTTTCACGACGCCAAAGTTTTTATAAACTCATTATCACAGGTGATAGTCTGTTTGCTTATTAAGAGTGTGTAAATCTTTTTCAGGTTTGTTCAATATGTTAAGTGATTCTAGCCATGAAATACGGCAACAAGCGGATTCTGCACTTTCTGAATTTCTCCTAGAAATCAAGAATTCTCCAGTAAGACTCCTATGTATACAATAATATTATAAGATTCCCGTACTGTGTGCGGCTCCCTTTGCATCCTAAATAAGATACTAGAAGCCTTGTGTTATCAAGCATCTGAAAAAGGAAAGTTAAACTTTTTATGGTTTATGCGAAAAAAATTTAACTCGAGCAGTTACTGTGAAGTCTGTAGATTATGGTCGCATGGCAGAAATTTTGGTTCAAAGGGCAGCTGCTCTGGATGAATTCACCCGGCTGACTTCAATCACATGGGTAAGCGCACTACCTTATATAGGATGTCTTAATTTTACGTTGTACTCTATATCATTTCTCAGTCTATTTTCAGAGGTTAGGTAACTAAACCTCTCTTGGTAGAGAATGATTTTGCTTGTTACTGTATCCCTATTTGGCATTTGGAACAGAAAAGAATGTCTAGTCTAGACTCTGAATACATTTACTTGACTCCGCAGATATATGAGTTTGTTAAATTAGGTGGCGAGCAGCTTGTTCCCTATTATGCAGACATTTTGGGGGCCATTTTGCCGTGCATATCTGATAAAGAGGAGAAAATAAGAGTGGTAAATAACTGATCTCATTTGCTCAGGATTATTGCTGGGGTATACATAGATGTTTGATCCACATTCACTGTGTTTTCTTATAATTCAAGGTTGCTCGTGAAACTAATGAAGAGCTTCGTGGGATAAATGCTGATCCAGCTGAGGGATTTGATATTAGTGCAATTCTCTCCATTGCAAGGAGGTGCGGTTTTTGTGACCTAGGATGTAGTATACTTTAAAGGTTGCTGCTATATCTGTATTTTATGGGTTATGGTGGACTTCGTGTTTGTGCAGGTGGAATCGGTTAGAGTGTTTATAGTTTCATAAACATAACTTGCTGTATTGACAATGGCCATCCTTATATTATTACTATGAATTGTGACCAACTAGTAAACGCTAGGGTACTTTTCCTTTATCAGGCAATTATCTAGCGAGTGGGAGGCAACTCGAATTGAAGCCTTGCACTGGATAGCAACTCTTCTAACAAGGCATCGTGCTGAGGTAATGTGTTATGGCGTCCATGTTTTTTGTTTTCTAGTAATGTTGCCTTCTGGAAGTGTTCATATCTCTGTCTATATTTGAAGGTATCTTACAGAAATGTTCTTAAGCCTTCTGAAAGAGTTTACTTATAGAATAGTATAGCGTTGATAATTACTACTCCTGATTTAGAGAGCTGAAACTGATCTTCATAAAAAGTAACAGCAATATGGAAGTTCCGTTATACAGACTACAGTTTCATTGTTCTTTTGTTAAAGGAAGTTCTTATTATTTCTTTGTTACCTCCCTGCTTTTGTGCATTCTGTTATTACCAGAGGTTAATATGTACCTGACTATGAAACATGATCAGTGTGATGGTACATACTGATTAGTTTCAGCTTGAAGTATGTTCTCGAAACAAGTGAACAACTTACCTGAGAATGAGAAACATAATCCATTTTAACTATTACAAACACCATTTTCTGTTATATGATGCTGGAGTTTATTTTCTTTCAAAGACTGTAAAGCTCACCCGTTTTCCTTGAACAGGTCTTATCGTTCTTGGATGACATTTTTGACACTATTCTCAAAGTATTATCGGATCCTTCTGATGAGGTATTTAAGATTTCTTACATCACAAGTAGTAGTTCCGATGTGGTTTCTAATTCATTCCGAAAATATATTCTTAATCTGTAACTTTACAGCTTGAATATCCCGCAAAACAGAAGTAGTATTTCCCTAATTAAAAAGAATGATTGGGAAATAAAGATCACCAGTGCTTTTAAAGTATAGAAATTATAATTAGTCTGTTTCTCTGTTAGCTACTACCTTTGTCTACTGTATAATGTCGTAGTGCGGAAGGGCAAGAATTAGTTGAGGGTTTCGTCACTTTCAAAACCTTGACAAGCCCAGTGGAATATGATTAGGTGAAGGAAAACATAACTATGACAGCTGTGAGTGACTGAAATCACTTTTACGCATTGGTCCCTATATGTGGTACACTTTAACACTTCAAAACTTTCAGTATAGTAGGGTAATTTTCCCCATAGGTCGGCCTGTTACATTCTTATAAGGAGCATATTTTATATATTTACCAATGTCATCAATATTGATAATGACTGAAACAGTCCTATGATATAGGTATATGGACCTTTTGTCTGTTTCAAAGTGAAGAACAGTTCATAATATATTAGCTACATCAGAATATTGGTTAGTAGCAGAGTTCCCTATGGTTTCCAAGTGTTATTATGAGAATTACAGGTACGACGTACTGTTGATCATTTGATTCTGTTGGAGCAGTTCTGATGTTAGAAGCCAAGTGAATTCTATGTTTACAAGTCACAGTACTTAAGATTCCTTAAAAAGGTGTAGTTATTTTGGTCCTTTAACTGACGCAAATAATGATGGCAGTAAACTTAAATATGATTTCCTTACTTGGGGGTATTGTTATCTCGATTTTCTATGTATTTATGTTTCAATTGCAATGTATAGATGTTTAGATTTGTTCTGTTTTTCTTCTTCTTTATTTTTCAGCATTAGCTATTATTGTGACTTAATAAATTATTAGATTTTCCATATGACCATTTATGGAATGTTTTGATGCATCAAAACTGACACACTGAATGGTAGGCTAAATTCCGGTATCTTGATTTTTCTTGCAGGTAGTATTCCTAGTACTAGAGGTGCATGCATGTATAGCAAGAGATGCACCCCAATTCCGTCAACTTGTTGTTTATTTAATGCACAATTTCCGGATTGATCATTCCCTTCTTGAGAAGTGAGTTTGTCAATGCAGTCTTGGGCAAAATGATGATATATTGTTGACATGTAATCACCATGTGTGATCTTTAAATGTGTTTAACTTAGCTTTTTGTTTCTCATTCAGGCGTGGTGCTTTGATAATCCGTCGACTTTGTGTTCTTTTAGATGCTGAACGGGTTTATCGGCAACTGTCCTCAATCCTGGAGGAAGAAACTGACTTGGACTTTGCATCCATCATGGTTCAGGTTTATTTTCCTCAAATGTTGACCCAACATTTATCATATATGCGTATTAGAGTAGAAACTGCGAACTTATTGGCTTTCTTCTTGCATTTTCTTTTAAACGTCAGGCTCTGAATCTGATTTTGCTCACTTCGTCTGAATTGTCTGAGCTGCGAGCGCTATTAAAAGAATCCTTAGTTAATGCTGCTGGCAAGGATTTGTTTGTCTCTTTATATTATTCATGGTGCCATTCTCCGATGGCAACAATAAGTGTTTGCCTGTTAGCTCAGGTGAGTACTCTAGCTATCAGATTATCTTCCATATTTGAGATAATCTGGCTATTGAAGTATTCTTGCATCTTTGTTCTTTTCTGACAGGCTTATCAACACGCTAGTTCTGTTATTCAGTCATTGATGGAGGAAGACATCAATGTCAAATTTTTGGTCCATCTTGACAAGCTGATTCGCTTGATGGAGACTCCAATATTTGCTTATTTAAGATTGCAGGTGCGCCATGCCTTAACCATTTATGTCAATCATTAAACATATTTTAATTTTTGTGTATGCAAATAATGTAATGGAAATGCTTTTTAGGACCTTATTCGTTTAGCCATTTGAGAGGCCGGAAGATATCATGCATTTAGAAGATATAGCTCCGAGAGGGTGTATTGTGCTATCCCCAGTCTATCTGGTCTCTGACATAGTTTTTAAATTCTGAGCTCGGTGAAATGCATTTGAAAATTGTTCAAATGCTAACTATGTGAACCTCGATATGTTTTCATTACTTGTCAAGAAACTAAAACACAAGTGTTATTTCTTTAATGCAAGTATCTGTGAAATAAAATCAATTGTAAGTTTTATATAAATGACCCTCTGCTAGTATTCAGAAATGATCAATATTTTTTCTTAGTTCTGTGTAGTAATCCCTGTGCATAAGAAATAAACTTTGGAAGTTAACCTTTCTATTTTAAAAAAAGAAAGAAAGAAAGAGATTACCTTCAGAAAGGGCATACACGAAGGAGTTTGTAACATGAACTTAAAGATTGAGTGGGTAAATCGAGGAAATGAGGCTTGAGTTTTGGTAGTTAATGTGTAGGTGAATAACACATACAGTATTTTTGTTTTCAGTTGGACAGTAGTCTTGGTTAGATGTGCCTGTAGTCCCTTAGGTAAAACCGTAAAATAACACTTAACCACTGTGTAAAGTGATAAGCAACTGATCTAGCAAATGAAAATCTTAAATTGGTGCAATTTATTCTCTTTTACCCTTAAACAACGAACAGTAGTAAGCAATTTACTAACGCAACTTCATAGTTACTCTGTCATAAGTGTATAGACAAATCACCAAAATGTGCCATAAAATTGAACCTCTGCTTAAAATTATATTTCTAAGTTGCTTCATATGATAGCTTATGGTATACTTCAGAAGTTTGTGCTTTCTAGTGGACATTATATGTGAAGTGTTTAAAGTCATCGTGTTGGTCTTGAAACTCATTGATAAAAAATTGGTTGTTCCACAGATTCCTGTTAAAACTAATTTTATGTTTGTAGGCAGCATTTTTTGTTTGCCATAGTACTCATTGTTCCTGTCAAATATTGTCAGATTTATTGCTACATCTAACTGTCTTACAGCTCCTTGAACCTGGAAAGCATGTGTGGTTGCTAAATGCTCTGTATGGCCTTTTAATGCTGCTACCCCAGGTATGCCAAAGAAGCATATATGTTGTTCATTCATGGATTTGTTTGGAACCCTTAACTATTCTAGCATGTGTACATAACCAAGCTGGAAAAGTTGTGAAGAAGAATTTAAATTGATCTTTGTAGTGGTAAAAATATGAATAGAACTTGTATCCGAAAGAAGTAGCATTGTAGTTTACAAACTTTGCCATGTGTTGACTTTCATGCGTTGAATCTATTTATCTCCAGTGGCAGGTGTTTTTCAATTTTCCATCATAAATATTATGTGCCTAAATATATATGTACAGTTGGTATTAGTAATAATTTATCAGTCTCTGAAGAGGTTACATAGGATAAAATTTAGGCCGTGAGACATCTTAAAAGAGCAGATCAGAGTTCAATAAAGTCCGATATTATATTGTGGATTAAGAAAGCAAATTTGAGTACAGAATGAAGAAGGGAGAAGATGGGGATTGCTAGTCATGTTTTGATGCATGTGACAAACATGATTGCGGTTGATGTCAATAACTATTGAAGTTGCATATTTATCAGCTTTTCTTCGAGTTGGAAATATCAAGGTTCTATCTTAAAAGAAATGAATGAGCTTAGGTCTGCTTGCCATGCATGATCAGTGACGCTGTTTTCTATTCTAACCAAACTAATGTATCTATCTTACTAATAATTCAAAGTGATGCCATCCGATCCCATCCTGTCATTACTAGTCAATTTGGAAGAAGTCTAGCTTTGAATATCATGTGCTAACTTCGCGTACAGTCGTCTCTTATTCAGATCTAATTCATTATATTCGTATAAATTTTTTATGGGCATTTCCCGTTGGTTATTAGGTATGGCTGTTTTTATTCTTATATGCAGCAAAGCGCAGCCTTTAAAATATTAAGGACCCGATTGAAAACTGTTCCTCCGAACTCCTTCAATGTTGCGCAGCTGAAGCAAACATCTTCAGGGAACCCAAGCGCATCACAAAATGCAGAGGATAGTGACATGAATCAGGTTACAGGAAATGCATATAATGTTATCAATTTTGAAACAAGGCTGCAACAGTTCCAACAAATGCAGCATCGCCATCGTCTACATACAAAATCGCGATTGCAGTCCTGCAACTCCACTTCATCCAACGTGCCACAGGTAAATCATCGTTGATTACATACTATTATAGTGGAAGCATTCGGCAGTGCTTTCATTCTCTGCATGTTTCTCAATATCTGATTAGTAACTCAATATTTTCTGTGATTCTCTTTGAGGACCACGTATCATTCACGCAACACATGGCAAATAAAAGACACAATTATAACTTTTGATCTGGAAAGTGCAACAACTTGATCTGGAGCCAAGTTTTGTGCCCACCTTAATATGGCTATCTGAAACATACCTTAGAAAGTTATTGGTTTAGTGGGTATCACATGGTCAGCAAAATAGTAGGTTAGACTGTTATTATGGGCTGTCGCATTCTCTTGATGGGGTTATGTTCTCCCACTTTAGGAGTAGGTGAAAAGGTGTTCACTCGGTCATCTGTATCTTTTCTAAAGAAACCAGCTTTTGGATGAAAGAGGGTTAATTTTTTTGAAGTTGTGCTTCATTCTATATCAAACATGATAAAGTCCTTAGCTTGGTTGCCAACACAGGTTCGAAGACAAGAAGAAGCACGACGATCGTCTGTGGTGCCAGACCAAACCTCCGTTCCACCTTCAAGATCATCACCACGTGGGCCGTTTCAACATTAGCCTATGCTCTTTGTTTGCTTCTACTTGTCTTGTTTCAGACATGAAAGTGTTAACTTTTTAGGTGTGTCCCAAGGGCTGATACGGGGCACAAGACTTGATATTGATTTGCATGCAGCCCCTGAAAGAAAGTAGACAGATGAATCTTCCCTAATTGTAAAATTGTATATTTTCTTGATTTATTAGTGTCGAATATCTGGACGTTTGCTGATGGCAGGAGTTGTTGAAGCTGAAAAGAAAATAAGAGAGGATAAAAGGAAGCAATTAGCCATAGTGCTTAGGGGGTAGTTCCTGAGCCATACTTTTGCTCTTCTTTGTGTGTGATCACAAGCCCAGTTGGTTCTCTTATTTTATTGATTGAAGGACATCACGTGGGCAGCAAAAAGGAGGGTGGGGGGTATTGAGTCTGTTGAAGATGGTAGATGTCATTGGTTGTATTAATGTCAAGCTAGAAAGATTCTCGTTATTAAATAATTTTTTTCAGAAAAAAATTACCATTGCGCTGGTGATTAAATTGTGTCATTCTTCCACCTTTTCTTGTTCCTATACATGATTAAGTTGATTTAGTGGTTTCATTTTTTCTGTATAATTTTATGTGTTATAATGAGTTTGTCAGCAGATGACACTTCTTAACAAGTATGCTGATGTGTGTCGTACCACGCCAAAAGTATTTATTACTTTCTCACTACTCAAGATTTCTATGAAATACAAGGTAAGAAAGATTCGTTCCCACATAGAGTTTTGGGTTATTATTTGTGTCCGATTACTTATATAAAACAAAGGGGGGATTTTCTGATTTAATAAAACTTAACTAAACTAAATTAAAAGTAAATAAGAAAAGTAACAAATCAATAGGTGAGTATATTGGTTAAGGTTTCATCTTCAATTTTAAACATGTAATTGAATGAATGATTAGAATTCAAATTTAATCTCTTATTATCAAAAGCCCTAAAATATCTTGATCGCAAGAATACCCCGTAAATTTTCTCAAGTCATCAACAAACACATTAAAAGATGCGAATATGAATTCTACCAAGAGAACAACCTGACGTATAAAAGCACTAATTAAGTTCAATTCTCATGGAACATTAAGAATTATGAAATTAGGCTAATCAATGGAATTGACGTGGAAAACGAACTAATCAATTTAACAAAGGTCAAATTCTACATGCAATTATTAGGATGCATCACTACCAGCAATAACCACATCATGCTACTTGTATTCAAGGATTATCACTTTTACGTATAATAAACCCTAAATTAGCTTATATATATGGATGTGAGTTCAATTAATTCTAGACTTAACTAAACAAACATCCAATCATGTAATTGTTATAAACGGTAGAATGTGAACGGTAATAATCCTGGCTAAATTGGGGCCTACACGAATTATTTTAGCCCTACCAAATTTTGTTTCCACCCATATTAGTAGATAAGTAGTATCTATTTTTGTGCGAAAATACTATTACCCTCTACAAAAACCTAAAATTACAAACTAAAAGTAAAACCAATTACTTAAACTAATTACTCTAACCCATTTCTTATTCTTCATCAACTGATTTTTCTTCTTCTCTTCTTCTCTTTTCTCCCTCTTCTTCTCCATTTCAAACGAAAAACATCGTCAAAAATAGACGATTCAAAAAACGATTAATCGGTTTTTTCTCTATTTAGCGAAATGCCAAAACGAATGAAGTTTCCCTTTGGAGGATCAACTGAAGCTAGTGGAAGCGATCCAGGAATTGGATTAGCAATTCTAAATAAACAAACGGTTACAGAGAAGGAAGACGAAAAAACTCTTAGCTCGATACAGAAAATGGCTCAAAACAGGTACTTTACTATCATCTCATGACTCTAAATTAGGTTTCAATCACATGCCAACACTCAAAAATTGAAAATTTTGATTTCTGGGTTTTCTGTGAAACCCATAATCGTTCGATATTAATGTCTACATCCAACGATTCCAATTTGAATCGTTTGATGTCCATGCCCCTGTCGAACGATTCCAGTATAACTAAAAAGACATGAAAGATCAACTCAGGATTGTTATATGTGGACATTAACATCTAACGATTCTAGGTCGAGAAGAAACTGAACATTTATGTGAATCGTTGGATGTGGACATCACTATCGAACGATTCCGGGTGAAGAAGAAACCCAATGTGTCTGTTGGTTTTTTAGCCTAGAATGTTGGGTATGAACACAAACATAGAACGATTTTGAACTATATCAGAATCGTTGGATGTGGACATCCATATCTAACTCAGCACGGGTTTAGCTTACGATGTGTTTGGAAGCCCTCGGCCAAACGAGTATTTTACAGAGAGTCGACAAGGAATTCCATTAATAACTGGCTAAGATCGTAAGTGTGAAGTCTAGTAAACTGGAACGGCTTTGATAGAGTAGTTTTTCGCTTTGAATAAGTTTGGGGCACCCTCGGATCGGGTTGAGCTGGATCGGGTCAACCCAGCGAGTCGAATCGGCGAGTCAACCCAGCGATCCAGCGAGTCAACTCGGCCGAGTCACTGGTTAACTCATCGGGAGTTCCTGTTTGAACGGGAAGAGGATTTGGTCGCAATTTCTGGGTTGTTTTCGGCAATTAAAGAAGACCCATTGCAATTATAGTTGGAAGAAATCAAAATACAGTGAAAATCCCGTGAAATCAGCCCTGTAAACCCAATTCTGGCCGGAATCAGGACTCGGTTCCTGTTTGGATTTGGATTGAAGAATTGGAGTGATTCGA
>JAJJMC010030994.1:7345899-7360889 GCA_023531435.1 Papaver californicum
CTTCTTGATCACTGTCTAGTATGAGAATGGCAAAAAGTTGAAAGTGAACAGAACTGAAGATAGCAAAACTGAATTTAAGTTCCAAATTAACAAGACTAAACAGGAAGCTCGGAAAAATTGTCTGAAATGGTAAATAAAGACTAAGCATGCTACGACGAGATGATGTCTGGGAGAATATCACTGTTCATTTTTGCAATGAAGCTGGTAAAACGTTTGCTGCAATGCAGAACTTGGGTAGTACTTAGCTCGGCAACAGGGGCAAACATATCCTTATACACCAATGCATTATCTTCGTAGTAGATCAGCTCATTAAACATGATTACCTTTTTTTGTAGGCAAGATTATTGATATACTTTATGCTAAGAATCACATATTCAACGACTAGATAAGCAATAAACAATTAATATGCCAGAGACTCAAAAGTCAGAACATACCTTTAGTTTATATAGATTAGTAGGGCATAGATACCAAAACAGCTTGCTAAGTAGTAGTAGGTTTTCAGTTAATTTGAAGAACAACTTGTTATAAATGAGTCTAGAAGAGAGTCCACGTCATGTTTTTGAATAGGTATGTGTCCTTCCATTCATCCATCACAAGTTGAAGCACACACCCTTTGCTTGAGGCAGGCTACTAAGATGCTTCTGTTTGGTAATACTTGAGGTACTTTGACTTAGTATACCATACACCTAAAACTTAAAGAACTTTAGCACATGACTAACCCAGTTTGATTACAGCTATACATGATTTGTTGCTAAACCATAGAAGAGGTAACAGATCTAGCTTAATTAATCATCATTCAAATTTGGGAATTACTAAAAATAACTGAAGATTTACTAATAATAACAAGGAAATAATATAGTATGCTTGGCATCAATTTCAGTAGTACTGACAGAAAACCTGAAACATATCAAGTGTCGTTAATAGTCTATAGTTGTAGAATCTAACTTTTGCTCCTGTGAATTTTTGCAATCCATCCGAACAAACCTCATGTAGAACATTTTCGCATTATTACACCCGTTCTTCTCGTTTTCTCTTCTTCTTTTTTCCTTCCCTTCTGAAAGTTATTTGCAACAATCTTTTAATTTCACTTAGGAAGGAGAGATGTTCATTCCACTTCCATGAAAGCTGAATATGTTCTTTCACCGAATTAGTGAGGTCACGAGGTTTCTTTGGAAAGAAAACCACGAGGCTTAATTTCTAAAGATAATCATGAAAGAAAGAAAGACAGTAAAAGAAGGGATTCGATAAACAGGATCGTATAAATTGCTTAATTTCTAAACAGTATGAAGAGTAGAAGGGCCTAGTTGCTTTTGCCAGAACTCTGCAAGCTTGTATAAATTGGTTGCAATCTACCCTCTTCTGTGATCTTTGCTCCGCACAACGTTTTCTCTTAGCGTTTGGTTGATTTAATAATGGCTTTTAATCCTTTTAAGCTGGTTTATTTGTATTTGTATATAAGACGTCTTTTGCCGAGTCCATTTCTACAGTTTCAGTTGCTTGCTTCTGTTATTTATCATTTTTACTGCTTTAATGCAGTCTTCATTTGCACGCCACATGTCCAACCAAGGATACGATACATGGATTCTTGAAGTTCGAGGTGCTGGCTTGAGTGCACAAGGAGCAGAAGCCAGTGCAATCGAACAGTCTGTACATGATGGAATTGCGTCTGAGCTCATAAAATCTACTAGTGGGGTTCCTGATGGTGACTTGCCTACAGAACTGCAGCCAGCTGTCAAGGACCTAGGTGCTTTGGCTGAGGCTGCAATCTCTGCTGTACAAAACAGGAAGGAGTTGGAAACAGTCTGGGATGAATCACTACTGGTGGCAAAATTAACTGACACTTTTATGCGTTTGTCAGAAAGACTTTCTGGCTTTCTTAATGATGGTCAATCAAGGGTCATATCTGCTAAACTGTTTGACCAAATATCGAAACTCTTAGAAGATGCTCAGTTGTCTGAACGCTTTAACGAGATCAGGGGAAAACTTTCAGGTTTGTTGGAAGCAAGACAAAATTCTGCTATTGTCACCCAAGTTAGGGAATTGAGTGAGAGGCTTGTAAATACTATTGAGGAAGGTCAACGTTCGGTTTCTCCACAACTATTTGACTTACAAGAGCGTCTGTCTACAACTGTTGAGGATTTTCAGAAACAGCTTGACCTGATTGTGAAGTATGATTGGGACTTTGAAAATTACCTGGAAGAAGACGTACCTGCAGCGGTGAGGTGATATTTTATTGTGTTACAAAATGTCTACAATTATAT
Source organism: Papaver californicum (assembly GCA_023531435.1). Lineage (NCBI taxonomy): Eukaryota > Viridiplantae > Streptophyta > Magnoliopsida > Ranunculales > Papaveraceae > Papaver > Papaver californicum. The sequence continues at coordinate 7,348,161 of JAJJMC010030994.1, forward strand.
CCTTCTATTATATGTCTCTCTGAAAACTGTTTCTTTGATTTGTTAGTCTTTGCTACTATTTCGTTTTTCTCTCTTCCTAGCTAACAGAAATAAAATGCCTCCAAAGTAACATGTCCCCTGAACTTTAATGATTTATTGATAATCTTATCTTCAAAAAAATAGATGGAGTATGTAACGGCTCAAACCAAACCAAAGGATGGTAAGTTGCTTGCTATTGGTCATTCTATGGGAGGGATCTTGCTGTATGCTATGCTCGCAAAATATGGTAATGTCATCCTTAATCTTGTTCCCTTCTAGAACTATTTTTGTTTCGAATATAAAGAAATGCAGAACTGCAAATCATCTTTGTCATGAGGTTTACTGTTTTTATCTCTTTCTTCTGTTGTTTTGTTACCATCTACTGTTACTAGTTGGAAGTTAAATAATGGCAGCATTATTGGCTATATCTTGTGGTTTAGCAACAAATTATGATTAGTTTAAGCCAATTCTTGATTAGCTTAAGTTAAATCAGATTAGTTAGACCCCGAGTTAGGGGCACCAAATGGGTCATCCACCGCAGACCCTATCTTTTCTTATGGACACTAGATCTTCTTTATGAGAACCGAGTCCGGATTAAGGTGTGATTGTAGTTCTTAATCATGTGTTTAAGCTAAAATTTTGGTTAATGGTACTTCAAGTCAAGATTAGCTGCATCACCCTATGAGGTGGCAGGCATTGATGTCAAATATTAGGTGTCTTTCCAACTCATGGTGGCAAGGTTGGAGGACACATGTCTAGCATGACAAGGACCCTCTTCTAGCTTGTTTCGTGTATAGAATTTTTGTTTTTTTTTCCCATTACTCGAGCAAGAAGAAATAGTAGTTGTAGTCCAAATCAGAAAACCTAGTACTAATATGATTTCTCGCCATATTTTCCTTTTAATACTGTATAGCTGTCGTGCTAAATGCTTATACCATGTAAGAGAGTGATTATCAAGCTGTTTCCTGTTCATTTTTGTGTAATTCGAACTGTGGCTATAGAGTTCTGAGTGTGATGAGTTTTTGGTGTTGTTTATGTTGTAGAGTTTGTTAAGTCTAGGGCATAAATCAAATTCAGCATAGAGTAAAGTTATTTTCATATATAAAAACTTAGTTATGATAATTAAGGAGCTGAATTTCCAACAGGAATTATTTACATATTTTTTATTTTTTTGAGTATTTCTCTTTTCATACTGCTAGGTTCTGAAGGAAGAAACTCCAGTTTGGCAGCAATTGTTACATTGGCATCATCGCTTGACTACTCAGCTTCCAGATCTTCGCTCAAACTTCTGTTGCCCCTTGTATGTGGAATATATCCACATGTTGTTGTTGAATACATGATACTGCTCTAGATAATAATTGTCCTCAGAATTCGTTTTTATCTAACAATGTTTCTCATGCAGGCCGATCCTGCTCAAGCTCTCAATGTCCCAGTTATTCCGTTAGGGGCGTTGCTTGCGGCTGCTTACCCTCTTTCTTCTCGCCCTCCTTATGTGTTGTCTTGGCTTAATCATCAGATCTCAGCTGAGGACATGATGCATCCAGAGTTGCTCAAAAAACTTGTCTTGAACAATTTTTGTAAGTTAAAGTTGAAATAGTAGCTCATATTTTTTTCGGGTGCAGGATTAAACTTACTAAAACTACGAGAGTACAAGTCTAAATCAATTATAGGTTAATGTGGTTGAAACTTATTTAGCATTCTTGTTGATGATCCATCTCAAAGGATTAGGGAATTATCATTGACTGATCAGACCCACTGCTTTTTAGGATTTTGTGAAATATCGATGCGAGTTCCACATGCCTTATAAATAGTTTAATAAAAGGAGTTGTAAATAGTAGAGAGTAGGGTTATTGGCAATAATCGAACTTCAGGTTAAGTAAAACCTGATTGTGTTGTTTGCTGAAAGCAGTTTATGCCAAAGAAACAAACGAGGTCGTTTCAAGTATGGTAAACTTCTAGCACTTGTTTGTGATCGCTCTAGGATGACTAGAGAGTGTATCTGCTAAAGGCTTATTTTTCAATTGTTCTGGATAATGAGCTTTTTACTTTTTGTGCACTAATTTTACTTATATCAAATTATCAAATTTTGCCCGTGGCTGGTTAGTGTTCCTGTTTTTGTCATTCGCGTGTCATAATTTTATATAACTGTCTCCATTTCACATATTCATAATTAGTTGGGGTACTTTGAGGCAAAAATGGCCAGTCAATGTTGCATCCATTATCTCATCTACCTCCTTGCAGCACTCTCTCTCACTGGAAGTGGAAACCTTGATTTTCTCTAGTCTAATTTTTCGCTGGTGTCTGTCCAAATTTTTGTATTTACCTCTTCTGTTGACTATTTGCTTGCTTAACCTTGCATAACAATAGTAGTTTGTTCGATTTGAACAGGTACTATACCAGCTAAGCTTCTTTTGCAGCTAACGACAGCTTTCCGGGAGGGTGGGTTACGTGACAGGAGTGGCACTTTCTTTTACAAGGACCATCTTAAAAATGTCAATGTTCCTGTTTTAGCACTTGCAGGGGACTTTGATATGATCTGCCCACCTGATGCCGTTTATGGTAAAAATATTTGTAATTTTTGTATAGAGTAAAATCTTGCTTTCCAAAACAATCTCTCCTTTATCATGTTCCATTTTTTCTCTCTTCTGCTGACGAGGTGAATTTAACAGATACTGTCAAAATAATTCCTCAACATTTGGCAACGTATAAAGTTTTTGGAGAAGATGGGGGGCCGCATTATGCTCATTATGACTTGATTGGAGGACGTTTGGTACTCTCTCTCTCCCTCCCTCCCTCCCTCCCCGGTTGCTTAATTTCTGGTTGCCAATTATATATGTGTGCTTGTGCAGGCTGTGGATCAGGTATATCCATGTATAGTTGAGTTCCTAGGTGTCCATGATACTGTGTAGCAACAAACCTCGATTTGTATGTGCACAAGCTCCTAGATTGGGATTCCTACAGACAAACGGAGAGAGACAGATCCATGCATGCAGGAAAAGGTTGTTTGTTCGTACATACATGGCAGTGTGGAATCTAAATTTCCTTTTCATTACATTACACATTTTGATCAAGTACAAGGGTGTTATTTCTTGCTGGGTCTGCACCCGTGCTAATGCCTGGCTTTTGTCTTATGAACTATTGGAGGCCACGTCACCAAATTAGTTTCATAAAAAACAGAGTAGCGCATCTATAAAATTAAGAATAACTTAAAATGTAGCAACAGTTATCTATGAAATTAAAATAGAGGAAACCCTTAGTAATGTTAGTGGCGAATTTAAAAACTCCAGCAAGAGAAAAACTTAGCTCTCAATAATGACTATTCAATGGGTTTCTCCATCAGGCTTCTTCGTGTTCTCTCTTGCATGGTTGTTCGTTTCATGCAAAACAATCTTTGTTTTCCCCTATCCGAATACTGAGTGATTACATCGTATCTACTTTTCATATTTTAAGAATTTACTCCCTTGGCATTTGGAAAGTTTACCTTAAATCTTAAAAAAAGAAGCCTCATATAGGGATTGATTTCTCATGTGAAGACAAAATAGGGACACTAAATCTGAATTTAAAAAAATCCTTATTCATAATATTTTTATAATGACTAAACTATCCTTGTTTAGTTAATATTAGTAAAACTACATAGTTAATAGATTAGGCTAATGGTAATTAATCTAAAATAATCTTATACTTAATCAAATCAAATCAATTTTTTCTTCTTTTTGGTCTGGTGGGAAAAAAAAGTAGAAGAAATGAAAGAGAATTTAAAAACCCTAGATTTTGATTCACTCAACCAGAGTAGTTAGGTATACCTCTAACTTAAACTCTTGGTCTTTTTATGGTTCAAATTTGATGAAATTACGTAAAAAAGTATGAATTTTATTGTGATTCAGGGAACATTACTGTTGAGTTTTCTTTTCGAACCCAACCGTAAATGACATTTACGGTTAGGTGTTCATCCTAATCTAACCGTAACCGTATTTTCATGGCGGGAAAACCAAATCGTAACAGTTTTACGGTTGGGTTTTCAGCATCGTACCCAACCGTAACTAACAATTACGGTTAGGTGTTCATCATAATCTAACCGTAACCGCATTCTCATGGAACAATCAATCGTAACAGTTTTACGGTTGAGTTTTAACATATGACCCAATCGTAACTAATCTTCAAAAAAAAGTTTTCTATCCAAGATAATTTACGGTTGGGATTTGACAATCAAACCCAACCGTAAATACCAATTTTAGTTTTACTGCAAAAACATTTACGGTTGGTATGATAATCGAACCCAACCGTAAATGATCATCTTCATCTCCTTTATCCCAGATTTCGTTTTAATGCATAAAGATGAGCTGTAACTTGATGAGAAACCAAAGAAATCAGATTTTTATTTGTTTTGGTTTGGTGGGAAGAAAAAGTAGAAGAAAGAAAAGAGACTTTTTGGTAGTTTTTTGAAAAGCCTTAGATTTTGATTTACTCAACCAAAATGAATGATTCTAGTGACAAATTTGAGGTGGGTGAATCCTTTTATGATAACCAAATCAAATTTTACATACCCATTGATGGTGGTAGAGAGGTTTTAACTCAAAGTTGTGATGGTGAATCTCAACCAAATGGAGAAACTAGCCGTCAAAGTGAAGATTCAATTGCCGAGAGTAGTCAGGTATACATTTAACTTAAACTCTTGGTCTTTTATGGCTCAAATTTGATGAAATCACGTAAGAAATTATGATACCTTTTGTGATTCAGGGTAGATTACGGTTAGGTTTTCTTCTCGGACCTAACCGTAACCGTACTTCATGGCGGAAAACCCAATCGTAACAGTTTTACGGTTGGGTGTTTAGCACCGACCCAACCGTAACTCGTTATGTGCATGGGTATTTATTGTACTAGTTACGGTTGGGTTCGACTTTTGATACCAACCGTAGTTAATTATGTATGTTTTTCTTTTATTTTTACGGTTAGGTTCGAAGGCACAACCCAACCGTAATTTCCCCTACGGTTGGGTCCGATGCTCATAACTTAAACGTAAAGTTATACTTTCTAGTGTTTTGTTGCCTAATGCCTTGATATTTTTTGTTCAGCTCGAGATTGTACCTCATCCAATGTATGCTCAGCCTCCTCCAAATGATGTTCTAACTAGAGATACTACGGATCACTATTTGAACGACTTGGTAGGTTATAGATAAGTTGTTAATTCCTTTGGACAATATTGCTAAGTCTTTTTTTTTGTTTCTAACTTTGTGTTCTTGGACCATGTAGATATGGGAAAAAAAAGATGATGCAAAGAAATGGGCTAGAGAACATGGCAAGTTAATTATGTGTGTGATAGTTTGTAACCGTCAAACTAAAGAAAACCGCTTTCAAATGGTTTGCGAGGATAGTGGATTCTATACAAGTCATGCGAAGAAGGGTACCGAGTATGTAGGAAAGACGAAGAGGATGCAAACTACTTTCACTAAGAAGAGGGGATGTCCTTTCAAGCTTCAATTTCAGACCAACAAGGAGAAGAAGTGGTTCTTATCTAGATTTGTATGTGGTCGTCACGACCACCTACCACCGCAGACTTTGTTAACGCATCCTTATGCGGCACGGCTCACCGAGGAAGAAAAGGTCATTGTAGACGACGGAAAATCGAGTGAAACCCATTGATATCCTCGGACACTTGAAGAAAATAAACCCAAAGAATGTCTCTACGTTGGAGACAATCTACAACGCCAAAGCCAAGTTGAAGAGTGAGAAATGGCAAGAAAAGGACCAAATCCAACAACTTATGTACTTGGGGGAGAAGCACAACTACACCATGTTCCATGAAGAAGATGAGAATAAATAAATAAAGCATATTATATTGGTTTTCATCCCGAGTTTATGAAGTTAGCACGGTGCTCCCATCAAGTGCTTCTAATGGATTGCACGTACAAAACTAACAAGTATGAGCTCCCGGTCTTAAATTTTGTCGGCCAAACTTCTACCAAGTCCCCTTTTAGTGTCGCCTTTTGCTTCTTGAGAGACGAGCTCGAAGAAAGCTATGTATGGGCATTGGAACAAGTTAAATTATTCTACGTTGAAGGATATAACCCTAAGGTGATTATCACCGAAAAAGAACAATCCTTGATGAATGCCATAGCAAGGGTATTCCCGGATGCTCATAACCTTATTTGCACGTTCCACTAGTGGAACAATATTCAAACCAAGTGCAAACCGATTATTCGGCCAACAAAGTATTACATAGATAATTGAAATGACCACCAACAAAACCACATGCCATTACGAAAGTACTAATAAATAGGTTTGCGAGTGAGCAAAAAGTCCTTTAGGATGTGGTAATGAGGTAGGTATAGAAAGGGCCATATTTTCCATCTCCTCCATTCCTGAATAGATCTCTCTAAAACCTCATCTTCGGTTTCACCCCTGAGTCGTAGTTGACCAATAATACGAATTAATGCCATAAATTCTTCTACTTGTCGGCGTATAGTGTCATATCGACAAATCAACTTGACGTGATCACGATTATAAGGGTTGCCGGTTTCAGAACAAAAGTTTTCATAGATTGTTTGCCAATAACTCTGACTCGTTATACCACCTTGCCTTCGTTCTTCTCCTCTTTTTGGATAACATAATACATAGTTGCGGCAAATACATAAATCTTCATCCAAAGTAAAATCAGGATTTTGAACCCCAGGTTGAGCCATAATCTAGTATATTAGAATAATAGTTTTGTTGGAGATAATTGTTGTAAAAGAAAGGTGCAATTTCTTTAAAAAAAAAGATGGGTTTGATATGTACTCAACCATTCTCCTTTTTTTCCTTCATAAAGAAGATGTGTAACGGCTCTATTTTGAAAAATGGGTCGTACAAGGTTCCAACGGCTCTATTTTCAAACCAAAAAGGGCTACAAAAATGATTTTTTTTTTCAAAAAACAACTTTACGGTTGGGTTGGGACTCAAAAACCCAACCGTACAACTGTAGGGAAAAAATGACAGTATTACGGTTGGGTACGGTCCTCCAGACCCAACCGTAAACCTGTCATTTTTTCCCTAAAGGTTTACGGTTAGGTTTTTGAGTCCCAACCCAACGGTAAATTTTCCTGGACCCTTATTTTTTGTATTTCCTTTCACTCCAAATTGGGGTTTAAAAATCGAACTTTTAAATTTATTCATTCAATTTTACTAGATTTAAAGTAAATAGGGTCATTGAAACAAATAAAAACCCAAAAAAACGCAAACACTAGAATACTATTTTTGAGAACTAGAAGAGTAGGCAAAGACCTTATTTTTTACATTAAAGGAAGAACTAAAGGAAATGAAATACAATAGATCATTAGATGATTACACTTAAAAATTAAGTATATAGGATGAAATCATGATAAGTACTTTTTTCCAAAATACGATAGCAATACTCATGCTTAAACGTTTTTCCATGGATAGTTTCATATCTGTCGAGAGCCATGACCCACTGGAAAAAAAAATCAATGGTAAGTTTGTATGTTTGAAAACTATTTTTGATGAAGGACTTATTGATTGACATACTTACTCTTGTCATACCGCCAATGTTGGGATGAATTTCCTTTAGAGATTTCATTTCCTGTTTCAAGGCTTCCAATCGTTGAAACAACTCCTCAGACCTTCTCCTAATGCCTCTGAACGTCCTACGATTATGATTTTCGTCTAATCCCACAAAAATCTTAAACAAACGCTTCCACCAAGAATCGGATGTCTGATCCAGGATGGCTTCTTCATCAACGGGTTCATTACTTTGGGTAATGTACGCCCTATCGTAGACGTGCTTGGTCAGCGTAACCCACGCTCTAACAATTGCAACATCTTTATCGGTAGTGTATACCATATTTAGTGCTTGAAAGGGACGGGAGAGAAAGAGTTGGAAAGTGAAGAATGAGAATGAAAGGGATAGGGAATAATGAGAAAGTGAAAGGGAAAGGTTTCCTTTTATAGTTAAAAATACCCAACGACTAGTTTTTCAAATAAAAAAGCCGTTGGGTTTGTCTACTTTTTGAAAAATAAAAACTGACAGGTTTACGGTTGAAACTTGTCAATCGAACCCAACCGTAACTATTGGAATTGTGATTCTGGCAGTTTACGGTTGGAAAATGACATCCTACCCAATCGTAAAGGATCAACACAAAACAATTTCAACTACACAGGAGAATTTACGGTTGGGAATTGACAATCGAACCCAACCGTAACTTTAGGAAATATGGTTCTGGCTGTTTTACTGTTAGGTATGGACTTGCGGACCCAACCGTAAATAATCTGTTGTTTTATTTTTTGAGTTGATTTCTCTTTTGCTTGGTTTCCAACTTGAAATTTTTGTAAATAAAACATGAAATTTAGATAGACCAATTTAAGATAAAAACTTTCTCATACATTCTAACTAAATTGAGATATGAATATTGTCGCAAGAAGTTATAATCCACTCACAAAAAAAATCTAAGTTTGACGCAATTTTTATAATCAACGTAGAGTTAGGGAGAAGGAGGAGGGGTATGTCGATCACCATGAAGAACTCTTTTTTTTCTCGTGCTACAACGAGTACGAGGACCAGCACGACCGCCACGTGTACGAGCACCAACACGACCGCCACGAGTACGAGCACCACCTTGCATATCCTCGGCTTCATCATGTGTGTCTTCATCACTAGGTTGCGGCTCTCTTCGGCTAGTAGTCGCACCTCTTGTATCGGATCTACTCCTCTTTAAGCTTCGCACCGTCTCATCTTCGTTTGATTCATGAAGCTTCCTCATTTTGTGTTGCAGGTTCTTTTGTTGCTCAACCGTCATCACATCACCTCTACTTATGCATGGAGTCATAGACTCTACCAATGCAAGTGCTTTCTTTTTCTATTCACATATGAAAATAAATGTTGGTTGAGTCTTTAGTAATAAATCTTAAAAACATTAATAACATAAGTAATTTACGTACCAAATTGAAATATGCCTTTTTCCAAACATCAATGAGACCATCTCCTGTGTTGTTTCCTTGATCCCTTTGAAGTATTCTCATAGATTCTGGATCAATATTAATCACATTTGGATGACCAAAATGGCGATACAATCCAAGTAATCTTATACGTCATCTTTTGTTCCCGGAGATGGATTTACCTCCTCCCTTTGGATTTGGTATTCCGGTTTATGGCGGTTGTTCCAAACCGCGACCGAAGGCGTTGAGATGTAATTGAGCATGATGCTTGGGCCTTCGATCATGGAGACATTCACACTCAATTTAAAGGCTTCGATTGTTACCTTGGTTTGGACATAGCCATATTGGCGGAGAGTTCGACGAGGGTTGCACATCACGAAACCAAACGAATGGTACAAAGGCCCGTTGTAGCCTGACACGTCCGATAATTGACGTAAATCTTCTACTACTCCATCATCAACTATGTCAATATTCACATAAGGATCAAACACCACATCTTCTATGGTGAAAGCATCAATTTCACTTCTCTTCTTTGCTATCTGTACTTCTTTATGCTTTGACTGAGTACCGCTGAATCTGAATTTCTTTCCTGTAGGTCCAGTAAAATCACCGCTCCACTCCGTCTTAGGAACCAGGCTCGGAAAGTGATCATAGACCCATGCCTATGAAGATAATAAATATTAATATAAGATAATGCGCAAAAAAAAAAATTGAAGTTAAACATTGAAATTCCAACAATAAATTACCTGAAGAAGACCAGTATTCCCGGCAATCTCAGTACCTCTAACCCTCGAAGATTTTCTAAGGTTGGAAAGTAGGTAAGCGAGGGTGGCAGTTCCCCATGAATACTCATGCGTCTTCTGGAGATCCTTCAACCACTGTAGAAACTGAGCGTTGACCCTATTTCCTGAGTTGTCAGCGAAGAAGATGGTACCAAGCATATATAACAGATATGCCCTGGTTGTACGCATAACTCTAGTTTGATCTATGACGACCCCATCCTTTTCCAATTGCAGGGTTCCTCCAAACTTCTCCCTCAGACTACGCAACAAGATCTTCTTGGTCATACCTAAACCTTTCTGCGTTGCTTCACCCGGTTTATCTTCAGCAGCCAGTTTAAACTCTAACTCGGCTTCTATCTTCTCTCATCCAAGTGCGTCTTTAACAAGGACACATAGATCACTCCAAGACATGTTGTTGTCAAAATCTTCATACACATCTTTTTCTTCAACTTCTAAGCCAAGAATTGACTTGACATCATCCGGCGTTATTGTCATCTTGCCGAATGGGAGATGAAACGTATCGGTTTCAGGCCAATAACGTTCCCTGAAGGCTGTGCAGGTAACACTGTCATATTCCAACATAGAATTGGTAATTCCGGGAGGTAACCCTGTATCATTTACGAGAACATGGACGGCTTTACATTCATCAGCTAACGGCCAATGTTGAGCCTTTTGACGAACAAATTTCTTTCACGGCCTGTGTATGATCCTACAAAGAATAAAAACAATTTTTTTTAATCAAAATAGTACCAACAAGTTATAACTTGAAGTTAAACAAACGGAAAATTAACAAAACAAGAGAAGTTTTTAGATTAATACCCTAGTCTCAGCAACTTTGGCAGCCCATGAATGCGGATAACCAAATAATATTGCAGACCTGTCTGGGGCTTCACCCCAAAGTCTTCCATTCTTCTTCTTAGGCAACAACACGTCTTTGCCTTTGGGAGTATGCTTGCCTTTCGGTGATGGTTTCTTCCTTGGCTTTTTTTCCTTCACTTGAGGTTGAGTAGAAGCAACAACAATTTCTTTACCTTTGCCTTGATCGATAAATTGTTCTTCGTCCGTCTCTTCGTCATCACATTCTTCCTCTTGTGGTGGTTCTCTAATCACAAGCGCACCTCCACTCACCACCGGTAGATCTTCGAAATCTTCGAAAACATGGGATTCATCTTGAGGTAGTACTTCTTGTCTAGAGCTACCACCCCCTACCTCAAAATTCTTCTTCTTCTTATCGTTCTTTCTCAAGCCTCTATTATCTACCCCTAAATGAACTTCGTGGCGAAGGGTTGGAGTGTGATCAGTTGGTGTTAAATTATTACCCCTCTTGTTCTTGGGTTTTGCTCTATTCTTATTCCTACAACATACAATCAATACAAGTTAGATAATTTACAAACACACAAGCAATCAATCAAAAATTTAAAAATTCAAAACTCTTTACGGTTGGGTTACACATATCGAACCCAACTGTAAATAATCAACAAAAAAAAGTTCAACTACACAAGATAATTTACGGTTAGGAATTGACAATCCGACCCAACCGTAAATAATCATCAAGAAAAAAATTGAACTAGAGGAGAGAATTTACGGTTGAGAATTGACAATCAAACCTAACCGTAAATAATCAACAAAAAGAAGTTCAACTACACAGGATAATTTACGGTTAGGAATTGACAATCCGACCCAACCATAAATAATCATCAAGAAAAAAAATGAACTAGAGAGGAGAATTTACGGTTGGAAATTGACAATCGAACCCAACCGTAAATAATCTTCAAAACAAAAAATTTGAACTTTCCATGATAATTTACGGTTGGCAATTAGAATCGAACCTAACCGTAACTACAAATTTTTCTTTGAGTGCAAAATAGTTTACGGTTGGGTTCAAAATCGTACCCAATATCATCTTCATCTCCTTCCTTTTGATTTACGGCTGGGTATTTTAATAACAAACGTAAAATTTTGAAAGAAACCAATTACAGTTGGGTTCGAATCGAACACAAGCGTAAGTTCTTGAGAACCTATATTTATGGTTGGGATTCCAATCGAACTCAACCATAATGAATCTGGAAGCCCAATTTTTTGACTTGAAATCAATCATTCTAACAAATTACAATCATAAAATGGAGAAAAATAGCATGGGTTCTTGTAGAATCATACCTTATATACACCATTGGTTGTGGTTGAGGAGTTTGATTGCCTTTACCACCGGTATGTTCTTCAATTTCTTGATGAGTTCGATTTTCTTCGTTTGATTGATTTTGATTCAAATCACTGCTACCTTCTATACCTTTAGTTGAATTTGTCATCTTTATTATAGTGTTTGATTTACGATTATAAATTTTCGAATTGACGATTAATCGAAGACGATAAATTTGATGGAGAAGAAAATGGATAAAAGGAGAGTTGAAAAGAAACAGATTTACGGTTAGGAAGAAGAAGAGTTTTTTGTTTAGGTTTTAATAGGTTTTTTGTTTAAGTTATAGAGTAAAGGGTAATATAGGTATTTACTATTATCATAAGGTATTCCTTATCCAATATTTGGGTTAGCCTTCAACCATGGGAAGGCCCTCTATTGGAATCGAAAACCCCTATAAAAGACTTCTAAAAAAAACTATTTCTTTTGTAATGACACCTTCAATTCTTATTCCAACAGAGAAAAATAGGCAAGCTCTCCATCTTGTAACACTACGGTCGGGCACTTCACTTAGTTGGAAGGGGCAAAATTGGTGCATAAGGTTAGACCTATATCTATATTAGCACTTACCGCTACCACCCTCTGTTCAAACAAGTGTTGCCAAAGTGCTTGATACAAAAATTTGTTTCTTCAGTTCTGGAGCATAAACAGAGGTATATATTACTTGGATCGAAATCTCCTCATACGCATCAGCTACAGACATTTTTGCTTGCATGATGATATTAAACGAAGCATGTAGTACATGTAGGTTTGCACATAATACAGAATGGGGTTGGGGGGTGGGGGGTGGGGTGGGGGTGGGGAGGGGGG
>JAJJMC010030994.1:7360899-7384481 GCA_023531435.1 Papaver californicum
CATATCACCAGCACTATACTCTAGTTACTCATTTACCTAAGATCGTTGACTAGTTTATAAGTGAAAGAATGTGTTGAGCAATCTCAGCAGAGGCTTCGGGACATCCGGATTTCATAGCCTTCTCACACATCTCTGCCATCTGTCTCTCCTCCCCTGCCACAACAGAAAATCATGAAATTAATTTGAGACTCCAACCAAGGTACACATCAAGAAATTGATTAAAAAAAAAAAGCTTGTCCTAAAACCAGATGAGATTGGATTAGTTGATCCTCGCACCATTATAGGACATCAATTTCTTTTTCCTCTAAATTAGAAAAAACTGGTTCCAATTGAAGTGCATCCAAGGTAAAATTGATTTAAGTAATCAATATATCTAGATAATTACAACAGGCTTAGCTAGGGACTTCTGCAACAGAAAACCCTGAGAAGATCCCATAACAGACCCATTCAATTCAGAGAAAAAATCAATTACAAAGACTAAATTTTTATGTTGACATTAAGGTCACTCTCAAGTTTAATCTTCAAATAGAAATCTGATTTATAACTATGAACCCATATGAAATATTAAGAGTACGAATTACTAAATTGAGACGGATAAAATTTCAATATCAGAAGCAGGATTGATGTCAATTCTGCAACTTTTAAACTTTTATACCTAAAATCTCTTCTATTGCAATTCCAAGTGTAGTTGAATCAAGTTCATCCTCATTTATCACCTTAGAGCCTGCTATGTCTTCCATAATGAATGCATTTTTCAATTGATGTCCTTCGGCAACATATGGAGATGGAATCTACAATGTTAAATGGAGAAGAAAAAGAAATCAAGCAGCGTAAACGGAATGGCAACTAAATACACCACGTACTTGTTTTTAAGAAGCAAGTGTATCTAGGTTTAATTCGCAATGGCCATATCTAATCACATTCCTGTAATCTAGGTAAACAAGCCTGGGTTCTTCGGTATCATAATATCAGATATCAACTCATAATAAATCCAGTTGTTCGATGACTAGAAATCATCTGGACACTCTACAGAATTGAACAAAATGAAAACCTATTATTTTGAGAGTATATTTTTTCAGAAAGAATCCCAACCCCTAAATTTCATCCAGCGGTTAAAAATGAAATGATATTTATTTTACCACTCGTGAAGGGACAGTTCCTAGTGGTTGGGTTTCGACGCAGAATCTCAACCCCTCAGTCAAATTAAAGGGTCAGGATTCTGAGAGTAAATTTTTCAGAAAGAATCTCAGCCCATTGATTTCACTCTTCCAGTTGTTAAAAGTGTACTAGTAATTAAATTTGACCACTTCGAAAAGACAATTCCTAGGGGCCAGGTTTTGACACAGAATCTCAATCTCAACCCTTGACCTCAAACATTCAACTGTTACGAACAATTGATTTTATTCCTAAACTATAGCACAGATAAATGAAATAAACACAGCAGCAATCCAACAAGCTACAGATTATTACATCCCAGCCTCCCAGAATCCCAACAAATACAACACACTGAAAATAGCAAGTCATGTCAATTATTTATACACACCTACTCATTTGTGTATAAAATTATAAATAACAGTCAATGAATTTGGTTTGTTGGTTGGGGATAATACTCAATGTCCATGATACTGTACACACTTCTTGCAACCAGTCAGTTGCCCATCCAGTTAACTTGGTGAAAAATACAAACAATCTTGTTTTCTTTAATTAGTAAAAAAAATAAAACTCACACTAAGCTTCTGCTACAATCTCTGCATTAGATCTATTTTTTTTTTACATCGAGTGATTTTCTTCAAGCATTTTTTTTTCAATTATGGACCATTACTTTATTGACATGGTACAGTACTTACCAAATCCAGTACGGTACTACATCACGAAGGCGTAGACATATTGCATTCTTTTATAAAATCCTGTAGATCACATTAAGGACTACTAGTTGTACTAGAAAATAAAGTAGGACAGTTTGAATAGGTAATTCAACAGCTGAAATAGTATCTGAAATGGTGACATGTCTTTGTAAATGGAGTATCCTTGCTACGGAATTGTCCGTTTACTTACGTAATGTCAATTTCATCTCCAGCTTTTTCTTTAGTGATTTAACTTAGATGTTTATTCATTCTACAACTGATTTTCATTATGGGTTTCTAATCTGGAATCAATAGAACCAATTAACTGTAGCAAATTTTCAAACAGCGTAATTCTTATTATGCGTGTCTCTTGATATCTGTTGAGATGGTACTAACGTTTCGTAGTTGGTCTCTCATGCTTGATAAGTGTCCATGTAATTTCGAAGTTCAGTGAATTACCAGAATAGAAGGTTTTCCTGTGGCCATGATTTCAGAGCAAGCCACTGCACCAGCCCTTGAAATAACAAGATCCGCAGCTGCGTATGCCAAATCCATTTTATGCATGAACCTACAGGAAAATCAGAATATATCAAACGTAATACCCCAGTACACTAGCTCTCCAAATGCATGAACTGAAAAATGTTTTTTCTGATAAACCTCAAATGACAAAAGTCATAGCACAATAGCGAACAAAACTCGCAAAGAAATTAAAGATAACATAGCAGGGAAGTCAACAATCCACAGCGTTATTCTCAGCTCAACTTAAGAAGATCTTTTGGCAAAAATTCAATAAACACATGGCGTATAAGAATTTGTAATTCTTTTCCACACCGTAAATTAACAGAAAACTCAATAATTGTATGTCTTGCAAGTATACACATCCAGTCATATCAAAAACAAAATAAAAATATAGACATCCTGATTAAAACGTAAAGTCGACCACTCTAAATGGGCCATAACGAGAGGTGCCTGAGAGTATAAGAATTTGCAGGGTTTGCAAGTGTGTAATATGGAATCATCAACATCATTTTTAAAGGTTGGTAGGTCCAATCAGGCACATTGCAGAAATAATGCTATAAGTAATGCGTACACTAGTTGTGTTTTGACCTCAAATACAGATGCTCATATGTGGTCAAGCTGTAGGGGACATCAGAAAGCCCTCGGGACATCATTATTCAAATATTTCCAACTTTCCTTTCTGTAATTATCAGAATGACACTGCTTTTGGCTTGTAATTTATACCATTTTTGTTTTATATTTTTCATGTATTACTTTGGAGTGCTCCCTATTTAATGAAACCTTTTGTTTTCCGAAGTTACTCTGCCAGCATTTGTTCTTTACACCTATGAAACCAGCATGCATCCATAACATATCGACTTCACAATAAGTGAAATACATAGTTTATGCAAAACTCTATGCCCCTTGTTTACTCAGCCTGCCACAAATGATTCTGAGGAAAATCTAAGTGTCCACATGCTAACATAATATCATGAGAAGGACTAGGCACATTGTCTAATCAAGACCAAATTTCATAGAAGACCCCTTTCATTTAGGATTCTATGGATGCCAACCAAAAGTTAAGTAATAAAAGCAAACTCACGGTGTCAATACCAAGCGAGGATGATTCTTAACAAGGCTCTCCATCTCATTGAATGAGTCGACACCAGTCTGCCAGATGATAAATCTGTTCTTGTGCTCATAACATTCGAGAATACATATTTAGTACTGCAATGTTAATGGCATTTGCACCTAATGAACCTCCAAGAACCAACACTATCCTAGATTCTAAATCCCAAGTCTTCTTTGCAGCCCTAGGAAAGAAATGCATCCTAGCCACAGCCTTTGACATATATTTCCTCAAAGATAACCTAATAGGATTCCCACTCATGATACATTTACTCTTATTTGGAAAATACTTAACTGATGATGGAAAAGCAACAAAAATGAAATCAGTAAAAAAGGAAAGAAGCCAATTCGCAAGACCTGGCACAGAATTCTGTTATTGAATTACTAGTTTATTTAAGCCTCTTCGAAAGAGAGCTGCAGTAAGACAAACTGGGGCAGAAACGTATCCGCCAGTACCTACAATGATCTGAGGATCAAAAGTTTTTAACACTTTCCAGCTTTTCACCATAGATTTGATCAAACGATAAGGAAACAGAAGGTTGGTGGGAGAAAATAAAATTGGGTGAGCTAAAGGAAAGCAAGGTATGGAAACAAAATCATATCCAGTGGAAGGTACAGCGATGCTTTCCATTCCTTAGAGATTACCAACAAATAGTATCTGGATGTTGGGGTTTATAACCTTCAGATCATCAGCAATGGCAACTGCAGGGTAGATGTGACCACCAGTTCCACCAGCTGTAAACATGATACGGATTTTATCAGTTTTATTAGTTGCGGTTGCGGTGGTGGTGGTGGTGGAAGCAGAGAGATTTTTATCATCTTTTTTACAGCTTAATGATAAACAGCGGTGGATTTTCTTGAGATCCCTGAACACGAAAGAAGATACACAATCAGAATTAAAAATATATATATACACACGCAAATAGAGAGAGTACCTGCCTTGATGGTGCAGTATAGACGTGGCCAGAAGAAGAAGAGGTGTTTTTTTGTAAGTTTGAGAAGACGATTGTGAATGAGAAATGAGTGACAGAAGCCACTAAAATTGGGTGCTAATTCAAGGAACGAAGGGATCATTTGCAACTGTTCTCTTTCTAGTAGAGAATAAGGAAAACCTGAGGATACTAAGAGAGATACAGTAGAAAGAGACCGACAGAGTTTTTCTACAGAAATGATCGTTCTAAACAAACCGTCTCCTAAGGGCATCCACGATGGGGCGACTATACCCATCGATCAAAGATCAAAAAATTTGATCTTTGATCCGGGGTAAAAACAGCGGGGACGATCAAGTCAGGCAGTAAACTGGCGTTTGGGGGTAAGCGAATTACTGTTTTATCGCTTGGAAAAACGGACGAGCCATTAACATAGCGCCTGGTACAGGCGAGATTTTGATCTCCCGTCCGCAAAACTTACCTACAGGCTCGATCCTAGAAGGTCGTCCATTCTCCCAGCGGCATCTGAATATTTCGCTTGTTCAGGCGGTGTGCCTTAATCCCGTCTAGAAAATGTGCGAAATAGTCGTGTGAAAAAAAATCCGGGCGAGATAGTACACTGACGCATGTTGCACGTGCGAGGCACATGTGTGGGGAAAGAGACGGACGGGATGGTGTGGTGCCGTCCAGTTTGGTCAGGCGACATTCCAAGCCGACGCCTGTGTGTTTGAGCAGATTATAACCCTAAAAATCTCTGTTTCTATTCTTCATCTTCTTCTCGCCTCCTGTTCCCTTCTTCTCGCCTCCGACCACTCCCAGCCGAAACACTCCAACAACCCTATTTTGGTAACAACTTGCGGGACTTTGACGATAACCCAATACCCCGTTTCCATTTTAATATTTTGGTCAAAAAATTTTTAAGCGAAATCAAGGTATATCTTCTACCCTAAAAAAATTTAAATTCAATTGTTTTAATTTCGTTAATTTCGTATATAATTTAGATGATTAGTTTGTTAAATTGGTTGTACATGTTGTTTAATTAGTTTATTATAAACCCATTATTGAAATATGAATTTGTGATATAATTATAAAATTGGGAATTTATTTAAGGTTTATGCACATGTTATGAATTAGGTTTTAAAATTTGTTGTTATTTGTTAAATTGAACATACAATACGAAATTGTTGTAGTTTAATTTTAGTGGGTTTATGTTTAATTTTTGGTTGACTGTACTATGTTGTGTAGAAACAAATTAATTTTGATTTAATTTTGATTTAATATAAAAACAAATGTGTATGGAATTATTTGCAATTGTGTAATTTGAATTAGATTGGTTATAATGGGTGTGATTGTTGTATTTTGATAATGATGTATGTATTTTTAGAATGTTTGATGTATAATTGTTTGTACAAATGTGTATGGAAATTTTTCCCTCCCTACTTGTTTAGGTGTTGTTAGATTAATTTTAAGTGTTTATACATTGTGGTGATTTGCTCATTTTATTGACAATGTTCTATTATTTGTTTCGTCAGATGTCAAGTAATGTTGTTTCGAGATGGGTTGGCAGAAAGAAAACCAGCAAAAAAGCTAAAATCATAGAGGATTCTGAAGCACAGTCCATGGTCCCCGAGTCGGTAGATGTTCCAGGGCTGGAACATTACACCGTTGTCGAAGATATGGAGGAACATGTTTCTACAAATATTACATATTCCTCTGACGCCAACTTCAGGTTTGACCATCGTGGTTCTCTTAAATCAGTTCTACAGGTCTATAAGAGAATTACTCAGGAGTCTAATAGGGTCCAATATATAATAGAAAGGGGAGGTTGGGGCAGATTACTATCCCTACCTGTAGTAGATTCATCCCACGCTCTAATCGATTTTATAATCGAGCGGTTTTGGGATACTACCAACACATTTCATTTTTCTTTTGGGGAGCTTGGGTTCACTCCCCTCGATTGGGTTATGTTGACCGGGCTTAGTATCGGTGTGGGGAGATCAGTTCCTTATGAGCCATAAAAGTTTAAATTTGAATATGTTCGTGCGAATATCTTTCCTGAACTGAAAGATAATGCGGTATGCAAAAGAGAAGGTGTTCCACAACAGTGGGTTTCAGATGCAATAACTCTCAAGTTTTTGACCACCTATTTTGATATCGCTACATTGAACGCGGCAAACGATGATAGTGTCCTTGCTGATAGAGTTGCGAGGGCGTTCTATATGTATGTTCTGGGGAATTTATTTTTCCCAAATGCAAAAACATACATTGATGCAGGATGGTTGGCTGCTTTTGAAAATCTAAATGAAGTTGATCAGTACGACTGGGGTGGTCCTGCATTCTCAAAATTGTATTCGGGTCTCGCCACGGCTTCTAGGGGACAAAAATCAGTATCCGACCCATTCCAAATTTTGAAGGTAATTTATTTAACGTTAAATGAATTAAATTTTCTTACAATTTAGTTGGTATGTAGTTAATTCATTTGCAATTTATTTATGTTGTAGTTTTGGGGATACGAATACCTTGGGATATTTCTTCCAAACAAGACTACGGCTGAAAATGAACATGAATGGCCCAGATGTCGTAGGTGGTTCGCCCCCCGGAAGAAGGGTGTTGATATCGTGAAATCAAGGACTGAACTAAATCAGTTATCTGCCGAGTCCGTGACTTGGCAACCATGGCTTACAACAGTTATACCAGAAGATATTGGTTGCAAGGCAATAGAACTTTCTGTGGCTCGGCACTGTAAGTTCTCATGTTCTTTTCTCTTACAAATTTTAAATTTTCCAACTCGTACTGTTGTGACATGGTTGGTATTTATTTATCGTCATTTTATTGGATAAAACACAATATGTATCTCGGAGACCGTTGTTGGAGGCAGAACAACCCAACTTGAGGTATTCCGGCAAACCCCCCTAGTTGCATTTCCAACTTCGGTGACGATGAGATTAAATACATGACAGCCAGAGCTCACGGCAATTGTAGTGAATACGTACGTGTCGTGCAATACGAGGTTTATTATGAATATTAGCGACATGTTACCAACCTCTACAAATATGTGACGGCAGTTGATTGGGAGGTTGAAACGTATGGATATGCGGGTGACCGTATCAAACACAACATCCCACGGCGCGGTGATCATGTACCCATTCCTCCTCCCCAACAACTACCATATGTAAGTCTTCAACAAAGTCGTGGAGAAATTTATTACGGTTTAATAAATGTTGTGTTTTTAATGCTTATTCTTAATTTTTTCCCATCCAAGGTGGCGGCTTATGATTTAGTGCAAGACTTTGCTGATTTTACACAACAGTTGCAGGATTTTACCTTATCTGAAACTGAGGATAGGATGGATTACATCATAGCTAAGGAAGTTGAGTTGAACACTATTCGAACTCAGTCAGCCGCTGAGAACCTCCTCCTACAAGATCAGGTTTCGTTGTTGACGAGACAGGTAACCCAATTGCGTCAAGAACAACCCTTAGGTTTTTCCTCATATTCCACAACACCACCGCCTGGTTCTTCATCAACAGTTCGCCCAACGCAGAACGTCAGACCATCTTTCCCGCCATTTATTCCACCAAGATCGAACTCCGGTTAAAAAAACATTTTAAAATATAGGATTGGATTTAACTTTCAGTTGTTTGGTAATTTGTATTGTTGATTTACGGTTAAATGAAATGTTTTTTTTTTTACTATGCCGTTTATGTAGTTTGATTATTTAACAACACATTACGAAATTTGAATGTCCGTTTTATGACCGTTTTATTACCGTTATGTTACCGTTATATTACCTTTTCTTTTCCTTGCATAACGGCTATATTTTGCATTTGAGAGCACTATAAATAAAATTCAATAGCTACTTTTCTCATTTCATTATTCCCACATTTTAGTTTTCAATGTCTGGATACGAAAATTTTACCCTTAATACAAGCAATTTTACTTTAGATGAAGATTTATCCATATGTCGTAACATAGTATTACATTATCCAGCAAGGGGTCAGGAACGTGATATCAATGGTTGTATGACCATGCAATGGTTGGAACACACACATGCAAACTTTTGCGATGAAACCGGTAATCCCAACAACCGGAACAGAGCAGGCCTTTTT
Organism: Papaver californicum; assembly: GCA_023531435.1. Taxonomy (NCBI): domain Eukaryota; kingdom Viridiplantae; phylum Streptophyta; class Magnoliopsida; order Ranunculales; family Papaveraceae; genus Papaver; species Papaver californicum. The sequence continues at coordinate 7,369,408 of JAJJMC010030994.1, forward strand.
TGTCGGTATGTGAAAATTACTAAGGAAGTATTAGAATTTTCTTCTTTAACTGCTCGGGTCAATGAATTTCGTCTTAGGAATGAAACTGATGATGAAGTTGTTGCCCGATCACTAGAGAAATGGACAAGATGGAAACGAAGTGATTTCCGGTACAACCTCATTTTGAGATCTTAAGGGTAATGGATGAATTCAATCCCTTTGTGTTGATCTTTCTACCTAGTAGGCCAGGACGTCGTCAACGTCGTCCGACAAGCCAAGCCTTACGGTTTCACTTATAGGTTTATTTCATACTTTATTTTTCTTTCCCTTTCATGTATGTCTTTTTTTATTTAATAAAAGTATTGTACTACCATAAGTTGTTGTTCCGCTGACGACGATTCAGGGGCTATTATTAGGTCACTAGCATAAATAAAAATTCAAACTCTAAAAAAAAGATAGATTAAACTTTAACTTCAATTGATAATTTTATGAGTTAATTCCGATTACATTTTGGACTTCATGAACTCATAGCTTGTTACAAATATGAATTCTTCCCCAATTTCCTGAAAGTAGTTCATTTTAGCGATTTCCTCCTACACAAGGGGACGAAACAGTTAAATAATTTGTTATTTCAAATTGTTGTTAATGACATAGGAGACAACTTTTCTAATGGTATGGATACTTACAAATTGTTGGATCGATAATCCTAAACGGGTGTGGTTAAAGATCCGTTGTTGTATAGATACATAATCAGCTATTCCCTTTCGAATAACTTGGTATCTATCATAAATTTGTAGAACAGATCTTTGGGTTGAATTTCCATATTCCTCACCAAAACGTGTGTGGATCCTCCCCCATAAATTTTCTGCATCAACAATTCCGACTATAACATCTTGACGTAAGGTTTCGTAATACCAGGATTTTGTTATACCCAAGTCTTCGGCTGAATGAATGTTGACATGGGTGGAGGTAAGTTATGAAGTAAGAAAAGAAGGAAAAGTGATTAAATAGAGAACAATAATCTATTTCATTTCATTGCCTTGTCAAGTTACATAAAATATCTCTGACAAATCTCAAAAATAATCTTTGCATTCAAATGTGATCATGTATTGTCAATTCATGTCATTGCCTTGTCAAGTTACATAAAAAATCTCTGACAAATCTGAAAAGTAACCTTTGCATTCAAATGTGATCGGTGTATTGTCAATTCATGTCATTGCCTTGTCAAGTTACATAAAATATCTCTGACAAATATGAAAAATAATCTTTGCATTCAAATGTGATCGGTGTATTGTCAATTCATGTCATTGCCTTGTCAAGTTACATTAAATATCTCTGACAAATCTGAAAAATAATCTTTGCATTCAAATGTGACCGGTGTATTGTCAATTCATGTCATTGCCTTGTCAAGTTACATAAAATATCTCTGACAAATATGAAAAATAATCTTTGCATTAAAATGTGATCAGTGTATTGTCAATTCATGTCATTGCCTTGTCAAGTTACATAAAATATCTCTGAAAAATCTGAAAAATAATCTTTGCATTCAAAATTTTGTTTTACTATTCTATTATAAATAACCACACTGGCTTCTCCATCAATACAAACCGAGTTTATCATTAGCTCTTGCTCACAAAATTCCAAAAGAAAAAAAAATGGCAAACTATGTAAATCATATAGACAACTATGGTTCCTCTTCTAGTTTTCCTCAATATGTTTCTTATACTTCTTCTTCTGGTTCATTAAACGATGATGATAACAGTAGTTACTACTCATCAGATGAAAGTTCACTTGAAGCGAACAGTAATAACCTAGCAGTTACTGCTGGTTTAATGTTGTCAAATATGAACCCTCCACATACACGTACAAAAATACCAAGACAACGTGATGTAGGTGCCAAAGGTTTATGGAGAGACTATTTCTGCACCAACCCGACGTTTCTACCGAATGTATTTCGCAGAAGGTTCAGAATGCATCGAGAGTTATTCAACCGTATATTGGGTGATGTTGTTGCGGTAAATAGTTTTTTTGTGCAAAAAAATGATGCCTGTGGTGTTCTAGGCTTAACCCCCCACACAAAAATTACTGCAGCTATTAGAATGTTAGCGTACGGGTGTGCTGCAGATGCAATCGATGAGTATTTACGTATTGGGGAAACTACAGTTTTGGAAGCAACCCGCAGATTTTGCAGGGTTATAGTCCAACTATACGAAAAAGAATATTTGAGGACACCAACTCAGCGTGATGTTGAACTCCTCCTAGATGAAAACCAAAAAAGGGGATTTCCAGGTATGCTTGGTAGTGTGGATTGCATGCATTGAAAATGGGACAAATGCCCTTCCGCTGAGTCGGGGGCTTATACCGCTTACAAGGGTAGCGAAAGTATTATTTTGGAGGCAGTGGTGTCGCATGATCTTTGGTTTTGGCATGCATTTTTTGGTATGCCGGGTTCAAACAATGATATCAATATGATGAACCGGTCGTGTATTTTCAAAAAACTTATCAACGGTAAAGCACCGACAGTTAACTTTCAGGTCAATGGAAATCAATATAATATGGGGTACTATCTTGGGGATGGAATATACCCAGAGACAACAACTATTGTGACTACCATAAAACATCCTGATTCACAAAAGAAACAAAAAATTTCAGCTATGCAGGAATGTTGTCGAAAGGATGTTGAACGGGGGTTCGGGGTATTACAAAGTCAATTTGCAATTATCAAACAACCCGCTAGAATGTGGAATCCTGACGTGTTAGTGTATATAATGAAAACTGTCATTATTCTACATAATATGATAGTGGAGGATGAACGTATTCCCGGTGACTGGCCGCATGACTATGAACAACGAAGCCATGGTGCTCCATGTGTCATTTCAAGGGACAACACTTATCATCTTTGAAGAATGGTGAAGGACCAACGTAGACGTGCAGTATTCGATAAACAAACTGGGGTTCGTTTGAGAAATGACTTGATTGAACACATATGGTCATCTGTTGGGGATGAATGATTATTTTTATGGGATTTTTGGTTGAATGTGTTGTAACTACACTTATTAGTTACGTTTACATTTATATTTATCTTTCGAGCGCATCTAGTTTCTGAAGTAATTTTAAAAAATAAATCCAATAAATTATTACCCGTTAAAAACATAAAAATCTATTGGTATTAAACTAAGCTGAAAATTTCTAAATAAATCCATAAAATTAAATAAACAATATGATAATAGTAAAAAATAATGGCCTTTATGATTGGGTTAATCTTTTCCTCAAAATTTCACCCTTCCTCAGTTCTATGTACTGTCTTGATACAGCATCCATTTGTGAAAGATCCATCGTCATTATACGGAATCTTCTGCTTCTTGCCTAGCTTGTATTTCCGCAAACTTTGCATTTGAATCAGCTAATTTAGCTTCAAACTTTGCTTTATCATTAGCTAATTTTGCTGCAAACTCAGCATCTCTTTGTGCCATCTTCATATCTCTTTGTTCCGTACATTTGGTGTTGAAGCTTTGTTGCTCTCTATAAATATTTTCCATCTATTCCTGTTGTTCAGTAAATTTTGCTTTCCCTTTTGTCTTTTGTCGTTTCGCTTCTTTTTTCCCCATTGGACGGATTACTGTGTTTGGGATAACTCCTAGGTCGTCAAAGCGGTTGGACCATCTAGGCTTAAGTTTGGTGTGTCCTTTACGTCCTGAGATTCATTGTCGTAATCAGACTCTGCTTGTGATGAATCGAAAATAAATGTCGACCTTCTTGAATATTTAATATTTTCTAGCATAACTGTGTAGCAATCTTCATGCTTAAAACTTCGACCAGTGGCTTCCTTGAAAAGCCTAAGGACTTCTGCAAACTGGTGTTTCAATTCAATATGTTAAAGGATATACAATCATATGGATTAATGTAATAAGCATAATTAAACGAGTAGTTACCTTATTTTCAGGCCCCCAACCAGTATGATGTTCCCTTTCTACTTCAGCCTCCTTTGCAGACAATAGCGCAACATCTTTACTTATAATTTGAAATCGTTTCTGAAGAGAGGTCCAACTACGTGCTGGCATAGTAGGTATATCTTCTTTCATCCGGAATAGAATACGTGACCATAATTGATCTTCTGAATGATCAGTACCAATGCTAGAATCTTGAGAAATTGACAAATGAATTTTTCTACACATCGTAACATCTTCAAAAGACGAAAAATTTGGACCTCGTGTTTTTGATGGTGGCATTTTACTAATTGATTACAAATAAGAACCAACTTTAGATTTTTCACACAAATATGCATGAATTCAGTAAAATGCCATTGGTCTTCTATCCCATATATAAAGGGTAAAAATATAGCCGTTAAATTACAACGGTAACATTTGAACCGAAGTATTAACGGTCACCTGAACGTAGGGCTATTACCTCGCCCTACCACTAACGAATCTATGGATGCTCGCCCAGATCCAGGCGAGTCCCTGCTATCGCGCCCAATTGTAAACGCCATGTTACTATCTCTCCTGTGTTTGAATTTTTGGAGCGGTAAGTCAGAACCTCGCTTATGAGTAGGGCGAGCATCCAGAGTATCGTGTTGAGGAGTATTTCGTTTCACCTGGAGGAATGCCAACTTTACGTCCGTATTTTTAAACGAGATTTTGCACAATCGCTCGGTAACATGCGATAACTTAAAATAACGCGCGACTATAATTTATAGTCGTCGATCAGAGACTAGATTTAATCTGGAACAGTGATTTTCCTCGACTAAATATCAAATATGATCGACGACTGTGACTCATTTTCGACGACTATCGATTGATTTTAATCTTTGATCGTCGGTTTACTCGACGATTGCAGATGCTCTAAGAGAGACCACAGAGGAAAGACTAAATGGATGACTAAAGATTATATTTAGTCGATAGTCGGGATTTATGTGGCGTAGTGGGTCGACGAATTTTAGTGGATAGTCGAAGAAATCGACTGTAGCTGACTACTTCTAGTCAAAATTTTAGTGGATAGTCGGTATAGTCGAGCGGGCTCGTAGTGTACCGCTTGATGCCAAACGGCTTCACAGGAACTAGCCCAGAGCCAAGCATTATTCTGGGATAACACTCAGAACAAGGACGGTAAGCTAATGGTTCGACTGATCAAGCGTTTTCCTAAGGGTTCGTCTGATGAAACGGGGTACTAGGATAACGCTCACCACCAGGCGTGGCACTAGAGATATGCCCCATCGAAACGGTGTACTAGAGATCCGCCCTAACTCCAATGATATTCTAGAACTGCGCTTTGTTATGGGCGTTACTCTACAACTGCGCTTGTGTTATGGGCATTACTCTAGAACTGCGCTTGTGTTATGGACGTTACTCTAGAGCTACGCCCAACACCAGGCGAGCTCCTAGAATGCCGTTGTAAATTTTTTACCGTTGAGTGTACCGTTGTTGAGATGTTCTTGTTGAGTTTACCGTTCATGTTGCAACGATTATTTTTTTACACTATATATGGAATACTAATCCAATTTCATTTTACTAAACTCACTCATTGTTATCTAGTTAGTATTCGAAAATAATTAAGTTCTTTTTCGTTTAATAAGTTTCCAAATCGATTAGAATTATGCCGCCATCAAGACCACGAGGTCCAAATTTTACTACATTCGAAGATGTAACGATGTTTACAATTCATTTGTCAATATCTCAAGATTGTAGTATTGGTACCGATCAATCAGAAGAAAAATTATGGTCTCGCATATTATGTCAGATGAAAGAAGCTATACCTTCGATGCCACAACGCAGTTGGATCTCCCTTCAGAAACGATTTCAAATTATTAGTAAAGATGTGGCAGTTTTCTCTGCAAAAGAGGCGGAAGTGGAACGTGAACATCATACTGGATGAGGCCCCGAAAATAAGGTAACTACTCATTTATTTTTGACCATTACATTAATGATTTCAATTGAATTTCCTCCACTAAATTGAATTTAAAAAAGATTGCAGAAGTAAAGAGGCTTTTCAAGGAAGCTAACAGTGGGAAAAGTTTTAAGTATGAAGAGTGCTACACAGTTATGTTAGATAATATAAAATATTACAGACGATCGGCAGCTGTTTTTGATTCATCACAAGCTGAGTCAGATTACGAAAGCGGTGAGCACAACCTGGAAACACAGGACTTAGACGCTTCCAGTGGCTATGAAGACATAGGAGATATCCCAAACACATGTATCCGTCCAATGGGAAAAAAAGAGGCGAAACGACAGAAGACAAAAGGGAAAGCAAAATATAGCGTCCAACAGGAAATGATGGAAAATATTTATAGAGAGCAACAAAAATTCAACGCCAAATATACGGAACAAATACAAATGAAGCTAGCGCAGAGAGAAGCCGAGGTTGCAGTAAAACTAGCTAGGAAAGAAGCACAAGAGGAGTTTTGTATAATGACAATGGATCTCTCCGGGATGGATGATGTATCAAAACACTACATCGATCTTAGGAAGGCAGAAATTTTCAAAAAAAAAGATTAAACCAATCATAAAGGATTCTGGGAATACCTTAAACCATTGTGAAGGGCATTCTTATTAGCATTGTCATATTAAGTTTCAACTTTTATGAATTAATATAGTTTTTTTCTGTTTATTTTTAACCGATATATTGTTATCTTTTAATGTATCATAATTTTATTATAAATTTCATTTTTTTGTTTTTTAAGATTAATTCAGATACAACGGTCTGATTTTACTTTCTTCAAAAAAAATGACCGTTGGCACTTCAGTTATAAAATGAACGTTGTCATACCCTATTTCACCACACTGACCTGTAAAGTCTCATCTTCTGCACAAACAACACAATTGTTGAAAAAAATTCAAACAAAACATACATAATGGAGGGTTCAATCTCATCGCCAATCAACAAGTGTTTTCTTTGTATTTCTGATGGTCATGTTGCCAGAGATTGTCATAGGGAAGGTAGAAAATGCAAACTAACTAACTACAAGGGGTACCTGTTTCTTAGAAAAGCAAAAAAAGGAAATACTGGATTTCAACCTTATGTGAAGTGCAACTACTGTGGAGTTTTCATCTGGTTAGATGCTTATGTGGCTTCACACCAAGGTATTCCACCACCCACTCCACCAACTTTACCAGATGATGAAAAGTGGTTACAAGAGAAGCAACTTTACTGCTACTCATGTGGGGAGCCTGATCACATGTCTTATAACTACAGAACAAACCTCTTACCATGCACAGATCCATGTTGTGATGGTAAGATGAAGCGGCTCACTTCTAAAAAACCTGAATCTATTGGAAACAAACACTACTTATGTCAAACATGTAAGAAGGTTAAGTTTCAATAAATATGTAAGCAGCTGTTGGAATATGTATGAACTAAGATAATGTCATATTATTATAACTAGGTAAAAAAGAAAATAACTTTGCAACTGCATATTTTTTCAATTTTTACTTAAATTAAACAATTTCTTCTATTCAATTAAACCCGAAATTATAATTATCAATAATAAATTCAATTCAACTAAAATACCAACAAAAAATTAATCCGAATTTGAACTTAAATTCAACAAATTTATTCTATTCGATTAAACCCTTAAATTCTATTCAATTAAACCCTAAAATTCTCATTATAAATTAAATTCTCATTATAAATTAAATTCTCATTATAAATTAATTTTGTAAAGTTTAGTGTTATTATAAATGAAGAAGGAAGATAGAATGGGGCGGACTCCTAGGAGTCCGCCTGGATGAATTTATACATTATTGTTACTGTTTTGTTACCGTTGTCAACGGTTATTTTTTCTGTATTTTCATACACCTATAAATAAATGAATTTATAGCTATCATTCCCACTTCAAATCAACATACATTTCATAGAAAATTTCTAATCTATCGTTTTCATGTAATGTCGGGTTGTGAAAAATTTAGGCTTAATGCAGAGAATTTTACCCTAGAGGAAGATTTATCCTTATGTAGAACAGTCTTACATTATCCAGCAAGGGGTCATGAACGTCGGATGAATGGTTCAATGAGCATGGAATGGTTAGAAGATATTCATGCAAACTTTTGTAATGAAACCGGTAACCTCAATAACCGGAACAAAGCAGGGCTTTTTTGTCGATATGTGAAAATCACAAAGGAAGTACTAGAATTTTCTACTTTAACCTGTAAGGTGAGTGAAAGAAGAATTAGGAATGAAACTGATGATGAAGTTGTTGCCAGATCTCTAGAGGAATAAAGAAGATGGAAACGTTCAGATTTCAGGTACCATCCTCATTTCGAGATCCTATGGGTGATGGAAGAATACAACCCTTTTGTGTTGATTATTCTCCAAAGGGGTGAAGAACGTCGTCCCATGCGTCATACGACCCGTTGAAGGTTTGATAATAGGTTTGTTAAGTGTTTAAGTGTAACCTATGATTTAGTATATTTCATCTCCTTTAATGTATGCCTTTTCGATTCAATGAAATGATGTTACAAAATAAAGTTACTTCACAAAAAAACTCTGAGCTAAAACTTGATAAAAATTCAAAACAACCAGACTCTAACAAAACTTAGAAAAATATCTCTAAATCGGTTGTCAAAGTGAGGAGTTACTTCCGATTACATTTTGGACTTAATGAATTCGTAGCTTTCAACAAATGTGAACTCTTCTCCTTTTTCCTGATTGTAGTGCATTTTTACGAGATCCTCCTACACAAGCATAATTAAAAAAAAAACATAATTCTTCAAGTTTACAGTGTTGTTATTGGAAGACCAAACAACTTATCTTATGTAAAAGATACTTACAAATTGTTGGATCGATAATCCTAAATGGGTGGGGTTAAAAATCCGTTTTTGTATAGCTATATAATTAACAATCCCTTTTCGGATAAATTGGTATTTATCATGAATTTGTTCAAGAGATCTTTGGTTTGGATTTCCATATTCTCGAGCATATTCGATATAGATCCTACCCCAAAAGGTTTCAGGTTCAACCCTTCCAGCTATGACATCTTGACGTATGGTTTCGTTATGCCAGGTTTTGGTTATAGCCAAGTCTTCAGCTGAATCAAATGTTGCCATGTTTGTAGGTAGAGTTATGAAGTGAATTACAAAGAGGAGATGATTAAATTGAATTTGTAGAGTGTATGAAACTAGGTGTTTGTGGTATTTGGTAGAGAACACAGATGTATTTATAGGATAAAGAGAGAGACTTAACGGCTAGTATTTTCAAAAACTTACTACTTAGCAATTGAGTTTGTAATTTATTATCAAAAAATAACATGAGCTAATAAGTACAGCTAAACTCACTTTCGCTCATATTGATGAATAAACTTCTTAGGCCACTTGTAAACAACCATATTATGGATTGAATAACTAGCTATAACTAATTTAACAAGAACAATTCTATCTTGAAAAGATAATAATTTACCTCTCCACCCCGCTAATTGTTCCTTAATCTTCTCAACCACGTTAGCAATATGGTGATATCTAACCGTCCCATGCATAACCTGAATACCAAGATAACGATCTGGAAAACAAGCAATATTCATACCTAAATAATCAGTAATAGTTCACCTTCTATTCAAGGAACCTCCATCATAATAGATTTTACTCTTTGCTTAGAAACAACATGTCCCGAAGCTCTTTGATAAACATCCAATAAATTTATTAAATTATGTATACTTTTCATATTACCCTTGCAAAAAATCATAATATCATCAGCAAAAAACAAATGAGTAGGAGAAACACCCTTCTTAGTAACCATATATGTCATGAGACGCTCCTTAAAGAGCTTAGTAATGTTGCGGCTCAAAATATCTTCCATCAACACAAAGATTAAAGGGGACAAAGGATCCCCTTGCCGAAGGCCTCTATCAATGGAGAAAAAAACTTTCGGATTACCATTCACAAGCACAGAAATCCTAGCCGATTTGAGAATCGTAAGCAACCATTCACACCATTGTTCAGAAAAGCCATATCTACGAAATACTTCAAGAATAAAAGTCCAACTTACAGTATCAAAAGCCTGAGTAATGTCTAACTTTAGACCCAAATTCCCGTTCTTCCTCTTAACCTGTAATTCATTAACCATTTCAGAAGCAAGACTAATATTTTCATGAATATTCCTCCCTTTCATAAACGCTACATGTTCCTCAGAAATCAATTTATCCAGAACTCCACCAAGTCTCGTAGCCAAGATTTTAGTAAAGATTTTAAAGAAGAAATTACTTAAGCCAATTGGTCTGAGGTTTTTTTAAAGAATTAGCACCACGTACCTTAGGAATAAGAATAAGAAAACTTGAATTTACCCCATTAGGAATAACACCATTCTGCCAACAATAAGTCACGGCCTTAACAAGTCATCCTGAATAATGTCCTAGCAATGTCTATAGAAGAATCCCGTAAAACCATCCGGACCCGGAGCAGAATCAGCCCCTAAATCAAAAACAGTTGCTCTAATTTCCTCATTCGAAGTAATACAATCCATGGCTTGTCTTTCCTCTAAAGAAATAGCTTCATGATCTACATCAAAAAGTTCCTCCTCTAAAGTAGAGATGTAACCATTGAATTTATTCTGAAAATAATGCATAATATGATCGGTTAGTCCTTGAGAACCTGTAATAATAGAACCTGAATCATCCATAAGTTCAGAAATAACGTTATTACTCCTTCTAATTCTAATACAATTATGAAAATACTTAGAATTACTCGAGCCTCAACTAGCCATTTATTGCTAGATTTTTGCTTCAACATAGTTGAAATTTGCAATTTAGTATCAAAAACCTCCACTTGAGCCTCCTTGAGAAGATTAAGCTTCCTACTATCATTAGGGTCTTCATCCGAATTCATCAACGCCACCTAATTTCAATTCTGATTGCCTTAAACGTTTATTAACATTACTAAAAACCGACCAATTCCACTCATTCAAATCTTTCTTCAAACGTCTCAACTTATATGGAAAAAAAAACCCAGGGTTACCATAAACCTGCCCACACCAACTAGAAGCAACAATACTCATAAAATCAGGGTGAGAAAACCACATCTTTTGAACACGAAAAGGAGTTCGCTTTGGCCTAACAACAATAAAAGGAAAACCAATTAAAGGAAAATGGTCAGAAACTTCCCTTGGAAGAGCTTTACACCGCCAATTCTCAAACTTATTAAGCCAAGCACCATTAATGATTGTTCTATCCAACTTGCTAACGATTCTTTTACCCCATCCTGGCCATTAGTCCATGTAAAATTAACACCCAAAAGAATCAGCCTCAAACAAATCATTATTATCCATCCAATCATTAAATTCATTAATGACTGAACTTCTAGGTTCACAACCACCTTTCTTCTCTTCTAACCGAAGCACACAATTAAAATCACTAATTACCAACCACGGAATAGACAAATTCATGTTTAATTGACTCCACAAGTCCCTTATAGGAATCTGCAAGGATTTAGCATGAACAAAAGATACCACAACACCTGAAACAGAGATAGAAATAGCTTGTTCACTACAATTAAGAACAACCGGGACATCCAAATCCTTAAAACAAAAAATCCAAAGATTACCAATACGCAAATCACTAGAATTATGAATAACATCACTTTAAAATCACTCAAATTAAGTCTTTGAATGAAAGAATCACTCACTGCAACTCTAGGTTCCGCCAACCACACCAAAACAGGTTGATGTACCCTAATAAGATCCTTGAGTTTATTTTTAGCTTCATCTCTAGCAATACCACAAATATTCCAAAAAAGAACAATCATTAAGAAATATTTTGGTTGATGTATTTGATATCTTCGAATTATTTCCACCTGTAGTACCATCCCCAACATTACGTCCATGAAGCCTCGGATACTTCCCTTTACTCACTTTTGCAACAAGAGAGTTAGCACTATTCTCCATAAACAAATCAATTCCCGCATCCAAAACCAATCCCAAATCAACATCCTTGTTACGCACGGTTACTCTATTATGATCAGTTTCTAAAATTTCCTTATTCTGACCAAAAGATTGCAACCTCTTACGTAAAACTTCTTTTCTAGCCAATTTTTCCTTTTCAACTTCTTCTAATTCAACTATTTCACCCCATGATTTACCCACCAATTCAGTATCTTTCCAAACCGCAACCTCTTCCTCATCCATAATACCTTCACCTCTAGCACTCAATTCAGCCTCATGATTTTCATTACTATTATATAATGGATTTATATTATCAAGTAACTCATCTACTCTAGGATTAATTGGAACAACTTCATTATCAACATCATCTACCACAATTTGAAGAACCTCAAATTGATTATTAGAAACAAGTTCAGAAATCCTAGAATGATTGGGGGTTAAATTTTTACCTTTTACTTTCCTCTATTCATTATGGTTTTGCACCTTAGGTTGCTTTTGATTAGTGACTACCATCACTTTTTCAGCAACACCACGCCTATCCATCCCAGTTTTAAAAAAAATTTGTTTAGCTTTCTTACAATCTTTGAATACGTAACCAACAATCTTGCAGTGACTACAAAATTTAGGCCTTCTTGGTACTTCTACTACTTGCATATATCTTCTTCCACAACCTATAACCTCAATTTCATCAAGAATTTCCTTAGAAAAATCAATATCCACCAAAACCGGCAAAATAGCCATATTCATGACTTAAATTCCTCTTATCTACCGCAATTGGAGTTCCTAAAGCTTGGCCAAGAGATAAAAGAATTTTTTCAATCCATAATTCCATAAACAAACCTGGAAATTTCACCCAAACCGTAGCATGAGATGTACGTTGCATTTCTGGGTCAAAATTTGGCGTCCATTCTTGAATGCGTAACACTTGTTGCTTACAATCCATGCATCCTTATTCATAATTTTTCCTTTATATTCCAAAGAATCTAGTTTGATAATAAAGAAACCCTTAGACATTGGCACAAATTTATATCTTTTCATCAATCTGCCATTGTTCTAGTAACGATTTCTTCACATTAGCAAAAACTAACCCATTGAAATTTAATCTCCCTATCAAACTGAATTTCCATGTATCACAACCTTCATTAAATAACTCCATTGCAATAACCAAAGTTTTTTTTCCCATCTTTAGAAATCGGTTTAGGTAAAGAATTAAGATCAATTGTAGTCGAATCATACCTTTTTGAAGCCTTCAACAAATCAGCATAAGTATTAGCACTTTTGGAAGAAGAATTATCCCTAGTAATCACCGAATTTGCTTCCTTTTGATTTATAGAACCAATAATCCTATTAGTATTGGGATTACTTGATGAAGAAGTTTGAAACCCCATATTGTTTCTTAAATTACTTGCAAAATCAGCCACCTCCATATTGTTTCTTGAAGAATTCTGAACCGCCATGTTGTTTCTTGGATTTCTTGCAAAATCAGCCACCTCCATATTGTTTCTTGAAATCGTATTACTTGAAGAATCAGCCACCGCCCTAGTTGTTGTTGTTGTTCTTGTAGAAACCGCAATATTGCTTGTAGAAAAAGTATCAATCTTATTTTTTTTTGTTGAACAAGGATTAGGGTTTAGCAAATCCATGTGAATTAAATCAGAGAAAAAAATCAAAGAAGAATCAAAGAAGATTCAAGAAAATTAAGAAAAATCAAAAAAGAACCGTAAACCCTAGCTGAGTTTTTTGGAAACCCTAGCTAAAAAAAAAGACACCCCCTCTCATTACGTTTTTTTAATACAATACAAGGCTTAACCAAAACACGTCTTTACAAGTCTCTAAGAATGTATATTAAAGATTAATACACAAAAGTAAATGAAATTGGTTCAAGTTTAACGTATTTTGGTTTGAAGTGGCAAAAGAGAACCTTATTAAGCAAACCGAAGCAAGAATATGATAACCACCACCAAGGATTGAACTTAACAACAAATACAAGGCTTGACAAGTCTCTAAGAATGTGAATTAAGCAAACCAAAAAAAAGTATTGAATTTAACAACGAATACAAGGCTTAACAAGTCTCTAAGAATGTATATTAAAGATTAATACACAAAAGTGAATGAAATTGGTTCAAGTTTAACGTATTTTGGTTTGAAGTAGCAAAAGAAAACCTTATTCAACAAACCGAAGAAAGAATATGATAACCACCACCAATAATTGAACTTAACAACCAAAACAAGGCTTTACAAGTCTCTAAGAATTTATATTAAAGATTAATACACAAAAGTGAATGAAATTGGTTCAAGTTTAACGTATCTTGGTTTGAAATGACAAAAGAGAACCTTATTGAACCAACCAAAGTAAGAATATGATAACCACCAAAACTAATTAAATTTAACAACCAATAAAATTCTTTACAAGTCTCTAAGAATGAATATTGAAGATTTATACACAAAAATGAGGGAGAGTAGGTTCAAGTTTAACGTATTTTGGTTTGAAATGACAAAAGAGAACCTTATTGAGCCAACCAAAGTAAGAATATAATAACCACCAAAAGTAATTGAATTTAACAACGAATACAAGGCTTTACAAGTCTCTAAGAATGTATATTAAATATTAAAACACAAAAGTGAATAAAATTGGTTCAAACTTAACATATTTTGGTTTGAAATGACAAAAGAAAAACTTATTGAACAAACCGAAGCAAGAATATGATAACCACCACCAATAATTGAACTTAACGACCAAAACACGGCTTTACAAGCCTCTAAGAATGTATATTAAAGATTAATACATAAAAGTGAATGAAATTGGTTCAAGTTTAACGTATTTTGGTTTGAAGTGGCAGAAGAGAACCTTATTAAGCAAACCGAATCAATAATATGATAACCACCGCCAAGGATTGAACTTAACAACAAATACAAGGCTTAACAAGTCTCTAAGAATGTGAATTAAGCAAACCAAAAAAAAGTATTGAATTTAACAACGAATACAAGGCTTAACAAGTCTATAAGAATGTATATTAAAGATTAATACACAAAAGTGAATGAAATTGGTTCAAGTTTAACGTATTTTGGTTTGAAGTGGCAAAAGAAAACCTTATTGAACAAATCGAAGCAAGAATATGATAACTACCACCAATAATTGAACTTAAAAACCAAAACAAGGCTTTACAAGTCTCTAAGAATGTATAATAAAGATTAATACACAAAGTGAATGGAATTGGTTCAAGTTTAACGTA
>JAJJMC010031022.1:0-24732 GCA_023531435.1 Papaver californicum
CGTATTAATCTTGTGTTCAAGCAAAGAAACAAAATCAGTTAGAAGATAAAACGGAATCACCTAGATTTAAACAGCCGAGAGAGAAAAAATATATCCGAGATTTTTCTTTTACTGCCAAGAGATTCGGATGAGTAATTGAAGATATTAGTCGTAACAGTGAGTCTGATTTTTGTTAAGCAGTTACCCCTCTGTAACAGTGAGTCTTCATTTGCCACATTTATCTTTAGCAAACAGTTACCCCTCTGTAACAGTGAGTCTGATTTTTGTTAAGCAGTTGTGATTTCGTTAGATGCTCCATGCTTTGGCCTTAGTTTTAGATGTTCCATGCTTTTGTTATACAATTGTTATTTTGAAAATCAACTTGTTGCAATGTTTTAGAATCAAATTAAATGTTAGAATTGCATGAATATTAATTAGTTTGAATCACTTTGGTTAATGGTGAAATCCGTAACCTCGGTATTTGTGAATATCATTTTCATAACTTGTGTATAGTTTCTAGTTTAAAAATTATTTTATTATATATAAATTTAGTCTTCACAAGTTCGAGCGAACTATACTTTATTTACCATTATTTACAAATACATCAATTTGTGGCGCCACCGACAGGGACTTGTTTTTAGAATTGTTTTTAGATTTTTTAGGTTAATTAGTTTAGTTAGATTTTTATTTTATTTTTTATTTTTATTTGTTCTTTTTTACGCGTTTGTATTTTCTATTCTTTTTAGATTTGAAGCGAAACTAAAAAGAAAAGGTTAAAATGCTATAAAAATAAAGTAGAGCCAAAGAAGGAAAGAAAATAGGATTCCAAAAGGAGTGAAGAAGATTTTATTTTTATTTTTAGATTTATTATCTGGTTTCATTTTTTTTTTTAGTTTTTAGTTTTTATTTTTAGAAATTGTTTTAGGGTTTGGCTATAATTTTTGTAATTTTTCTTCTTTTATTGGAATTTGGACTTTTAAACTTTATTATTAATTTTAATCCCTACGGAAGTGTATTTAAATATAAACTGCAACAGGGAAGGACGACAATTACGATATTGTCTCGGCCCCTCGGGTTCGTACACTGACACAGGAGTTGGTGGCCTGATTCAACTACAACAGTTCATCGCCCGTCTGGTACGGGAGGTAAAACTCGATCAACCCACGAATCCCCTGCAAGTGGGTTTTCTGTATTCCTTCGTAATGCATATATGTTGAGGACTTGAATACGGATTTATTTTCTAGTAAAGGGAAAGGACTAGCCATATAAGATAAGGACTCGGATTTCATCATCGTTTCCTTCTTGCACGACTTAGGAACACGTTACCTATGCAAACATAATCCTAAAATTTGACTAGAAAGAGACTTATAGGGTATCGAGATTATTGGAAAATCATTCAAAGGGACTGTATTGGTTACTTTGTTAGCATAACTTAAAGTTCAGGATGATTATTTTAAGTTGATTAGAGACGCCTTCCTGTTAGGATTTATTTTCTTAGATTTTTGGTAAATATATTAGGAAGTTTAGAAAATGTCGAACTGGTATTATGAGGACCAATACAATGAATATCCTACTGAATTTCAAAAAAAATATTATCCGTACTATCAACATGGTGCTGATAGTAGTCGGGACCACCACCAACCTTTTGGAGGTTATTGCTCATACCAAGGTGATCCCAATTACTATTCGTACATGCACCCGTCTTATGAACATGAAAATGAGAAAAATTCGAGTTCTATGTCTTGGAGGGATGCCCTAAAGCATGTGCAATCTAGTACTTATAATGAACCTATTATGCCTCTAGAAGAATCACACGAGCAGTTACGACCTAGCAATCTTTATGATCTAGTTGTTTTTATAGAGAATTTCGTCAAGGAGTTGGCTGAGGATATAAAGGAGTTGAATGAGAATACAAAAAGGTTAGGATTAAGATGGTGGGGAACAAATAGTAGCCCAAATCTGTCTTTATACGAATCCCTCAAGCAGTTGACTGAGAATATAAATAGATTTGCATTAACTGTGAATGAAAGTATTGGAAAGAATGATATTGCTCTAAATTATCTTAAATTCCAATATAGTAATACCCTTGATAATTATTCACCTAGTCAACAGGGCGAGGATAGAATTGGCAACACTACTTATTTAGACGAGGTTCAAACATTTCCATATTATTATGATGATGAGGATAGTATTGGTGAAGTACTTGAAATATACAGGCAGAGTGATCAAGAAATTGTCACTCCAATGGTGCTTCATGATGATTGTGTTATTTCTGTTTCAAATCCAAATAATTTGAATGATTATTCACCTATTCAAAAGGAAGAGGATTTTTCTAGAGATACCATTATTTTAGACGGTGTATAATTTTCTTGTTTTGAAGTCGATAATGGTTTAGAGAAACGATTTTGTCCTGAGACTAGTGATTTAGAGTCTAACAATTCGAAGACAATAGTCTCTGACGAAAATGATAGAATCCTAGAGAATTTTAATGTGATAGAGGATGATTTGATTCAGTTTGATAGAATAGTTTCCCCAGTGGATTTTGTTGTCCAAGACACCCAACCTTTTCAGGTCCCAGAGGCTCAAATTCCAGTGATCTTAGGTCGTCCCTTTTTAGCTACATATAATGTCGTCATCAATTATGGAAACGGAATAATTAATTTTTCCTTTGGTAATATGATTATTAGACTGAATCTATTTAGTATGAGTAGACAAACTTCTTGTGAGATCTATGGTTTAGAAGAAGCGAACATAACTAGTACTTCAGTTCAGAAATCTTTACCAAACACTTTGTTAGAAGATCCATTATAGAAATGCCTAGCCCACTTTGGGTTTGATGTTGACGAAGATAGTGGTATTAATGAGGTGAATAAATTGTTAGATTCTGCACCTTTGATGAACACTTATAATATATAGAAAGCTAAGTTTGAACTTCTACCAGTTTATAAATCTACCTTATTTCCTTCTATAGATGAAACTGAGTGTTGTTCTGACCTTAAGGACCCTAGAATCCAACCAAAAGTGTATAGTCCATCTGCGAGTAATGTCCACCCTAAGTTTGGGGGTACCGATGATTCTTGTGATTGTCAAGTATCCCTGATTAAAGTCCCTCACTTGGGCCTTGACATATGCACCTCTATTATTTTTCAAGATCATCTTTAAACTAGATTCCCTAAGCATGTTGATGTCCAGAAATAAGTTCAGTTTTTAGAGACCTATCCTTTGGTTGATGTGGTCTACCTAGGAAATAATACCAAGATTGACTTTGGTTTCCAACCAAAATATTTTCTTCCATATGTGGGAATGTTTGAATTTCAAATGTGTCAAGTATCAAGTTTTGAGACTAAGCCTAATTACTTTAGGAGACTAGAATCGACACATTTGCTTAAGAATGACCACCATTTTCGTAGTAGTCAACTTTGTGGGTCAAATCTGATTGAAATTGAGGATCCTCAATTATTCAGGTTATTATTATGTGCCTTAAATTTATTATTTGAGTTTTTCCAGACTCTACAACCTGATCCACCGGATCCTTCCTATGAGGAAAGTCAGTTTAAAGAGATTTATCTAGACCCTTTTATAGATCCCGAACCTGAACCTCAACTAGATGTAGTTGTCATAAACAAAACACTAGATAGGGATAAGGTTGTACTCGGTTTGTTAACTTTCTGGGCCTGCTGTAATTTCCTTCTATTTTGGATAACACTATTTTGTTCAGATGACCCAGAGTTGTTCTGACTATTGTTATATGATTTTATGAGGTGACTAATTCTTTCTTAGTATGGCTGAAGACTTTAAAATTAGCACTTCTTGGGAGGTAACCCATGCTCATGCGACACGGTAATATCCTTCTTTAACTCCTTTCCTTCGATTGGTAACAATTTCTCCTTGTTCATTCTTTTAATATCATCTTTAGAACATTGAGGACAATGTTAGATTTAAGTTTGGGGGTAAGGGAGAAACTTTTAGTGAAGTATGAAACTCCAAATTCTAAAAACTTGTGAACAATTCAGGATGACACTAACCATTCTAGGTAGATGGAAACTTAGCTCTTTTTCTATAGGAATTGGTGTGCCTAGTTAAATGGTCTATTCATAAAAGGATGCCTAGCTCAGGTGTTAGAGATAACATGATAGTTGTCACCATCTCGGAGCCTATCTCGACCATATCACTTTCAGTTTTTATTTTTGCAATTTTTGTGTTTCTCTAAGTGATTTGGTGGGGCACCAATATCGAATTGTTATCACCGCCAGGATGAAGTAGAGTGTTACAGATCAATCCCCATTATTGTATTATATAGACTATTTAAAAAAAATTCGAGTATTGACACTATGATAGTAATATGTGTGTTTTTCTTGTCTTCGTCGCCTAAGCAAGCGTGGAACGCAGGATACATGAGAATTATCATGTAAGATGCTGATAATGAGCATGCGCCTGGATTCATTTGATCCAATCATGTTGTCAGTACATTTAAATAATTATTTTATTTTTAATAAATCGACTGCTGGGACCCTTATATATACCAGCTTAGTCGATATTAGGAGTAAGACTAGTGGGAGCGTATCTCAATCCATTATGGTTCATCCTGGCAGTGACCTTCAGACAGATATGGGAAATACCATTCACCTTAGCAACATGTGCAAACTTCATTTTGTCTATATCCATCTTTTAAATCTTTTCATGTGATTGTACTTTTATAGATTCTGAGTATCGTGGTTAACGACTATTTTGGTAGAGTTTTGCATTCTTATATGAATTTTAGTACGCTGAGTGAAAACTCATGTACAGTAATACTCATATAGGGTAATGATTCTCATAGCCGAAAAATTTAATATGCCAACTAAATAGCTTGTTTAGTGTTTACCCTCAATCGTTCACAGGTAGATAGGGTTTGGAGTAAAGGTTTTGTGGGTAAATCTCTTGTGAACCCTCACGAGACAAAATTCGTCCACTAGGGACACCTAGGGGTTCAAAGGCTTGTTGCACACGCTAAATGCAACATTGATGCCTGCGAAAGTGAGTTAGGATTTATTTTTATTTTCTAGATTAGATTTGCTCGAGGACGAGCAAATAATAAGTTTGAGGGTATTTGATAGACACATATTTGTGTCTTTATTAGTCCCAAAAATATATATTGTTAGTTCTCATTTTTGTATTAATTTTGGCATTTTATTATTTTTGTAGATAAATTTGAAGAATAAATAATTGCGGAAAATTGGCTTAAAAAGTGTTAAAGGAACCCTTGGGGATTGATAAAGGCACCCACCCCAATTGTTAAAGGCACCCACTATTTGGATTACAGGCAGCACTTCTTTTCATTTCAAATTCAAATTTTGGCGCCAAATAGTTTCTCTTAAGACGCGGGACAGAATCAAGTTTTTTTGGGAAAACTTTGAAGAGCTTTAAGACAATATATCATCTTACCATATTTGTAAGAGTTTCAATTATTTTGGATACGTCAAAATCAAAAGAAACTCTCCTACAAATCAGTTTGGTTAGGTGAGAAAAATTCTCACGGGATTTTCTTCCCTAACTTACTGATTTTTATTTCTATTTACCGTGTAAGAAGATTGGACAAAGAGACAGCGTATTAATCTTGTGTTCAAGCAAAGAAACAAAATCAGTTAGAAGATGAAACAGAATCACATAGATTTAAACAGCCGAGAGTGAAAAGAATATATCCGAGATTATTTTTTTACTTCCAAGAGATTCGGATGAGTAATTGAAGATATTAGTCATTGTAGTATATAAAGAGGTGATGGGAAATCAACTAGAGGGGGGGGGCCTGGAGAGGCGAGAATCAAAAAAATCAGAAATCCAGAAAAATCTGCTCCTGATCGTGATGAAGAAGATGAAGATTCTGTTGCGAAGAGTTTGAAGTTTCCATGGCAAAAAATTTGAAGATTACGTTGCTAAAGCTTTTAACTTTGCAACATTTATCTTCATTTGCCACATTTATCTTCAGGAAATAATTTTTCCTCTGTAACAGTGAGTCTGTAACGCTTATAAACGTTGCAAACTCGTTGTTTTCATTATTTTCACTCTTTTTCATTATTTTCAAACACTTTGAGCTATGTAGAAAACTTTTGAGGGTGTTTTGAGCAAGATGAGCTAAACCCCATATGCAAACTCAGGCACAAACTTAAAGGAGCAATTAATATGAATGTGTGAAAAGAATTCAATGTAGATTTTTTGAAACACTTAAAATAAGTTTGCAATGCTTATAAGTGTTTCAAATGATCAAAGTTCAAACCCTAATTAATATTTCCAAACCTTAATTTGAAAATGAAAGTTTCTCTTGTCGCAACGTGTGTGTCTTGCTAGGCTCATGCGTTTTTACTTCTAAAGCAAAACTTGTACGACTTTGCTCAAAGACCAAGCGTTGACGTCTTGCTTGCTTCTTGTCAAATTTAGCATTTTACTCTTTTACCCTCAAACGTATGAGGCTTTGTACAAAGAGTAAAAACGTGAGTTTCTTGCATCTTGGCCAAAACTTGGCGTTCCACTCTTCTTTTAATGTGAGCTACTTACTTCTTGTCAAACTCAGGCAAGATACAAACTCAGGCACAAACTCAGGGGTTCGAGACAAACAGCCAAGTAAGGAAGCTTCAAGCTCTCCAAATAGGTGATCCAAACATATGTTTAACCACTTAATATGTATGGGATATAATTTTTTATTAAATAAAAGATACAATAAGCTTGAAAATTAATGTTAAATAGGAGAAGACGTCAACCCAGACCCAGACATAAAGTTATTAAACTCAACATGAACTGTAGTTTTTATTTTAACTCATAATAATTACTCATACATTGGAAATGATAGGGCAAGATGTCCAAGCGCACACCGACTCGAATGTGCAAGGTTTGCAGGCAACTCAGATTTTATCAAAGTCTCCAGGTTGGTGGACCACACTTCTATGTAATAGGTAGTAAATATGGACTACAATTAGTTATTTACTCACATCAAAATGTCCGTTTGGGTGCAGGGGGGTCTCACAAAAAGTTAATCCGAAAAATAAGCAAGCATCCCATGGGGGGAAAATAACATCAACTAAGATAAGACCTCACAAATAATAACATCAACTCGGACAGGACATCCCAAATAGAATCATGTTGATAACAATGGTAAGTTCATATAAAAAATTAAAAAGTTCAATATAATTTTATATCCTTTTATATCTGTTTTCACCAAACACGATTATTTCTCATACAAGGTATCATTAAGTCTTGCACCCTAGTTCACACTAAATTGGGGTAACACATTTAACACCCCCGACATAATTTCTTAGTTACCCATTCATTGATACTTTCTCACCAACAATTTTTGGATGCATTGTCTCGCAGACCTCAAGGTTATTGGTTTAGGGGGAAACAACTAACAAAGGGTATACAGAGAAACGAAGGCTCTCCGTTTTATCTTTTTTTTTTTGTTGGTATAGTCGGCGAGCTGATATACGTACTTCGGAATGTATAGTTCACATATATTAATATCGCTAAAATTACCATTTTGGTTTCGCATTCTTGTAAAGATCGTTCTCAGGATCATTACCTGCCAGTGCGTGTTACTAACATTTGGGATTTAATTTAGGAACGTCGGTGGGTAAAACAATTAAACTATGTAATGTTATTTAATATATTTTAGGGTAGTTTTTCCTTGTAACCATCTTTAGGAGCTCGGAAAGTATCAAGGTACCTGGAATCACAATGTCAGTCAAATCTTTATATTTTGGAAAAAAACTATATGTGAACATGTAATTTGTCATCATTAACTTCCAAATTATTACTTATTGATCGGAAGTATTCTGTTTTCTCTTTATCACCTTCCCTGAGTGGCATCAAAGCACACCAAAAGCAAATCATACAATAACTCTAAGATAGATTTGATTGTTACAAGTCTATCCACATGTCAGGTTGCTTATAGAATATGAAAGAAAAATGAATAAAATTGAAAGTGAGAAGTGAATTGGTCTCAGTAGTTCAGTAAACTGACCCTAAAAAAAACTAACAAAATATTATCTTCTCCAACTCAACCACGTACCCAACTAATTTAATCATACATCTCTGATTTTTAGCCAACTAAATTAACAATATGTCTCCAATATTTTCCAACCTAAATTATCAATACATCATGGACCTTTACCCAACTAAATTAAAATTAATTTTATTCCATAAACTACATTAGGTCTTACTCGGCCAGGGTTTGCCCAAAAGGTCAATACCACAAAGTCACCTGCACTGAGTGAGTTATTCATATGAATGATGTAGGATTTGAACAACAAAAGAAAAAAAGATAATTTCATTATTTGACAATATCAGTAACAAAAATAAAAGAATAACTAATCAATTACATTGGAACTAATCAATTACATTGAGTATCAAAATCTAAATCATCTCCTAATTTTTGCGCATAATTTCAGTGCACCAACTTGAAATTATACACTTCTAGTCAGCATACAACTTCTCTTGAACAGGTAATGATGTCAATCATATCCTACATTTGGTGTTAAACATCTTCTTTTTCTATGCACAACAACAGAGATTAGAATTGGAAGTTTCCTAAGTTTTAGTTGAATAATCAGTTGGAAATCAATCTCATTGATTTAGCTCTATACCTGAAAAGAGCCCATAAAAATTGAACTACACCAATTTGACAATGCAAAAACTTGATATACTTAGACGCAGCATGAAACATGTCAGTTGTTCTCAATTTACTTCCACCATGAACCAACTTCCCAAGTTATTGTCTTCTGTACCAATAATTACCCATTTTTACATTTAGAAAAAAAGCTTGATATAGGGGCTCTAAAATCTTGGAGGGGATCGAAGTGGAGGCGAGGTGACCGAATTTTTTATTAAAGGATGTCCTAGGAGTTTGGTTAAATATCGATTTTACCCTTATGCCAATTAAAACCTAAACACCCTTAACATTATTCATTTTCATAACTTCAAAAACTAAACTATCAAAAACCCAACCATAATCCATCGAAATTCATCGCCGATTCGCAAAATTCTTCGTCGATTAAACCCAATAATTCGAGATGAAGAAACATACTAAAGGCGTTAAAGGTAGTAGTGATGGCAATCAACCTTGCTCCTTTCAACCTATTCAAGAGATTCAAGAAGAAATCGATAGTGAAAAGCAAAATCAATCACCGCAAAATCCAACAATGGTGTATCTAAGGTATTGAACAAAACCCCTGTTATTCTTAGAACTTCTAATTGATTGATTCGCATGTTTGATTGTGTTTTTGGTTTAAAAAAATTGGACACAGTTGATGTTACGGTTGGGTTCGTGTGAAAACCCAACCGTAATATATCATGTTCTTCATATTACGGTTGGGTTTTTTTCAATACCTAACCATAAATCAAAAGGAAGAAGATGAAGAGTTAAGGATATTACGGATGGGGTTCAAAATTGAACCCAACCGTAAACAATTTGCGTTTTTTTTAAAAAAAATTACGGTTGGGTTTTGAGAAAAACCCAACCGTAACAATAGCGCAAACAAAATTTTTGTTAAAGTCTTACGGTTGGGTTTTTAGAAAAACCCAACCGTAAGAAAAGTATGCACATCTTTTTACATGTATTTTACGGTTGGGTTTTTGTTAAAACCTAACCGTCAAATAGTGACAAAATTTTCAACTGGAAATTTACGGTTGGCTTTTGAGAAAAACCCAACCGTAAATAATCCTGTGTAGTCAAAAAAATTTTAGTTGAAGTTGAAATGCTTGGAAATTGTCTAACTTGTATTGCTTGTGTGTTGTAGGAAGAATAAGAGGGGTAACAATTTAACACCAATTTCTCACACTCCAACCCCTCGCCACAGAAAGCATTTAGGGGTTCAGAAGAGAGGCGTGATTAAGACCCATAATCCATCTTTTGAGGTAGGGGGTGGTAGTGTTCCTAAAATTGCACAAGAGGAATATAGTGTGTTCCAAGGCTTGTGTGATCTACCAACACCTAGAGGTTCTCTTGTGATTAGAGAACCACCAGAAGAGCAACAACACGAGGAAAGAAGAGAGGGATAGAGAACAACATGTCCCTCAAGGCAAAGGTAAAGAAATTCCAAAGAAAAGGCAAATAAAAGGATTGCCAAAGAAATTCCAAAAGAAAAGGTCGCCTAAGAGGAGGAATGGAGGACTTTGGGGTGAGGCCCCAGACAAATATGCAATATTATTTGGTTATCCCCATTCATGGGCTGCCAAAGTTGATGCGACCAAGGTATTAATCTAAACACTTCTCTTGTTCTGTTAAATTTTTATTTGTTAACTTTTGTAAGTAAAACAAATTTATTTTTATTCTTTGTAGGATCATACACAGGCGATCAAGAAATTGGTTCGTCAAAGGGTTCAACATTGGCCCTTAACTGATGAATGTATGATCGTAAAACTTCTCGTAAATGGTACCGGGTTAGCTCCGGAATTACCAATTCGATGTGGGAGTATGACAGTGTCGTCTGCGCAGCCTTCAGGGAACGTTATTAGCCTGAAACCGATACGTTTCATCCCCCATTCGGCGAGATGACAATAACGTCAGATGATGTCCAATCAATTCTTGGCCTGGAGGTGGATGGTAAATCAGTGTCTGAGGGTTTTAACAACAACATGTCATGGAGTGATCTTTATGCACTTGTGAAATATACACTTGGAAGGGAGAAGAGCGAAGCCGAATCTGAGTTTAAATTGGTCAGTGGAGATAAACCGGGGATGCCAACGAAGAAAGGTCAAGGTATGAGCAAGAAAATATTGATGCGTTCACTAAGGGAGAAGTTTGGAGGAACCGCAAAGTTGGAAATGGATGGGGTCGTCATAGATGACACCAGAGCTATTCGAACAGCCAGAGCATATCTGCTATATATGCTCGGCACCATCTTATTTGTTGACAACTCGGGCAACAGGGTCAACGTTCACTATCTACAGTGGTTTCAGAGTGATCTCGGGATGACGCATCATTATTCGTGGGGAACTGCCACCCTGGCTTACCTACTTGCTAACCTTCGAAAATCTTCGAGGGTTAGGGGAACTGAGATTGCCGGGAATACCGGTCTGCTTCAGGTAATTTATTGTTTGAATTTCAATGTTTAACTTTAATTTATTTGTTTCGTATTATCTTATATTAATATTTATTATCTTCATAGGCATGGGTATATGATAACTTTCCCAGCGACTGGCTCCTAAAACGAGCGGTGATGGTACTGGACCTACGGGAAAGAAACTCATCTTCACCGGGACCCATGCAAAATATAAAGAAGTGCTCATAGCAAAGATAAGAACTGAAATTGATGCTTTCACGGTTGAAGATGTTATTTTTGATCCTTATGTGAAGATTAGCATAGAGGGTGATGCACATGTTGAGGATTTACGTGAATTGTCGGTCGTGGCAGGCTACAACGGCCCTTTGTACCATCCGTTTGGGTACGTGATGTGCAACCCCCGCCGAACTCTCCGCCAATATGGATATGTCCAAACAACGGTGACACACGAAATGTTTAAATTGTGTGTGAATGGATCGATGACCGAAGGCCCAAACATCATGCTAAACTACGAGCCAACGCCTTCGGTCGCGGTTTGGAATAACCGCAATGATCCGAAATACCAAGTCCAAAGGAATGAGTTAACTCCATCTCCGGGCACAAAAGAGGCTGCAGAAGATTACTTGGATTGGTATCGCCATTTTGGTCATCCAACTATCATCAACAATAGTCCTGAGACTATGCAAAACAACACAGAAGATAGTTTCTGGAAGAAGGCATATTTCGATTTGGTACGTACATTATTATTGTTATTAATGTTTTTAAGATTTATTACTAAACAGTCATCCAACTTTTATTTTCATATGTGAATAGAAAAAGAAATCCGTTGCATTGGCGGACTCTATAAATCCATGCCTAAGCACAATTGATGTGAGGACGCCTGACCAACTCCAAGCCAAGATTATGGAGCTTCATCATGAAGCCGATGATGTGCAGCGGACTTTAAAGAGGAGTAGACCCGCTACAAGAGGCGCTACAAGAGATGTGAGTACTACTAGAAGAGAGCCGCAACCATCGGATGAAGAGACGCATGATGAAGCCGAGGATGCACAACGTCGTGCTCGTAC
Organism: Papaver californicum; assembly: GCA_023531435.1. Lineage (NCBI taxonomy): Eukaryota > Viridiplantae > Streptophyta > Magnoliopsida > Ranunculales > Papaveraceae > Papaver > Papaver californicum. Next base: position 12,077 of record JAJJMC010031022.1, read on the forward strand.
TCGAGGCGGTCGTGCTGGTGCTCGTACTCGTGGCGTTGTTGCTCACCGTATTCTTATGAGCAAAAAAAAACCTCGTCAAAGTCATCGACCTACCCCTCCTCCTTCTCCCTAACTCTATGTATATGGTTTTTTCTTGTGTGGGTGAATTACTTGTACCTTTAATGTGAAGTTGGATTTGAAGTTTGAATTTAACTTGCACGTGAATTATAAAAATTTAACTTAAAATTTGTGTTTTACCTGTTTTATTTCCAGTTATTTGAAGTTGGAAACCATGCAATGGGAAAAGCAAGTCAAAATACCCAAAAAAATCAGTGTTACGGTTGGGTTTCCAGGCAAAACCCAATCGTAAAACTGGCAAAATGAAAAATGTTGAAGGTTTACGGTTGGTTCTTCAGAGAAAACCCAACCGTAAAACTGTCACATTTTCATACTACAGTTTTATGGTTGGGTTTTCAGCCAAAACCCAACCGTAAAACTAACACATTAATTTTACGGTTGGGTTTTAACCCAAAACCCAACCGTAAATTCTACTGGATCACTCAAAGTTGGATTCTCTAACTTGTGTATTTTTCGGTTTTTGTTTGTTTGAATGATCCAATTTACCTTCAGTCTAGTTAAAATGATTGAATAAGTTCAAATTTTGATTTTGAAACCCAAATTTGACCTTAAAACTCAATGCTCCAAAGGATGGTTTATGGTTGGGTTTTAAGGCAAAACCCAACCGTAAATATATGATGGAATTGTAACTAAAACTAACACATCAATTCCCAAGGATTTTACGGTTGGGTTTTGAGTCAATACCCAACCGTAAAATCCATTTGAGGAATCTTTCGGGTCGTTTTTGAAGCTTTTTTGGGTTTGCAAATAGAGCCGTTGAAACCTTGTACGACCCATTTTTCAAAATAGAGCCGCTACACTTCTGGTTTATAAGTGAAATTGTTGAGTACATATCCAACCCATCCATTTTTTTAAAAAAATGAACCTTTCTTTTATAACAATCATCTTCAACAAAACTAGTACTCTAACATAGTGGAATATGGGTCAACCTGGGATTAAAAATCCAGATTTTCTTTGGATGAAGATTTATGTATTTGCCGCAACTATGTATTATGTTTTCCAAAAAGATGAGAAGAACGAAGGCAAGTGGTATAACGAGTCCGAGTTATTGGCAAACAATCCATGAAAACTTTTATTCTGAAACCGGCAACCCTTATAACCGTGATCACGTCAAGTTGATTTGTCGATATAACACTATACACCTATACGTAGAAGAATTTATGGCATTAGTTCGTATTATTGGTCAACTACGACTTAGGGGTGAAACCGAAGACGAGGTGTTACAGAGATATCTTTAGGAATGGAGGAGATGGAAAATAAGGCCCTTTTTTTACCTACCTCATTATCACATCCTAAAGGACTTTTTGCTCACTCGCAAACCTATTTATTAGTTCTTTTGTAATGCCATTTGGGTTTGTTAGTGGTAATTTCAATTGTATCCCAGATTACTTTAATGATTTCATGGGTTGTAATGTGGTCAAAATAATGATGTTTACATAAATTTTGTGTTCTGAACCCAATTTTGAGTGAATTGAAATTCCAAAAAAAGGTTAACAAGAACATTTACGGTTGGGTTTTGAGTCCAAAACCAACCGTAAAACGGGCTAAATTTTTTTAACATCATTTTTACGGTTGGGTTTGGACTCCAAACCCTACCGTAAAATTGGATGAAAATTTGTGTGCAGTTTTACGGTTGGGTTTGGAGTCAAAACCCAACCGTAAAACTGGAAAAAAAAATCTGCCAGGTTTACGGTTGGGTTTTGAGTCCAAACCCAACCGTAAAACTGTCACAAATGTGTAGTAACAGGTTTACGGTTGGGTTTTGACTGAAAACCCAACCGTAAACCTGGGTGAATTTTGTAGTGACATGTTTACATATGTGATAGGTGCATAAATCATACATTTTAAGTAGTTTTTCCTGACCCTTATTTGCTATATTTGAGTGAATTACTATGTTTTATCATTACTTTCGAAGTTTAGTTATCTTTTCAGGTTACAGTTCAGAAACCTGCAGAATGGAGCTGTATGAGAAGAATTACCGAGGAGCTAGTAAAGCTCTGCTTAATTCAGGCCTTTCACCCTCCACAGTGTAGGAAATTGAATTAGAAGCCAACGGCGAAAGAACGAGGTCATTCCGATCTCATATGAGGAAGTTATGGGCAAAGCCACATGGTGGCAAACTAGCTTGTGCTGCTAGCGCCCAGGCGCTAAGTTGGCTGAACCGTAGGTGCTAAGGTGCTAAGTGGTTAGTTGGAGGTGCTAGAGTGGCTTGGTGGAGTAGTAGCTAGCTTGGGGAAGTCATATGGGATTAGGAAAGAATTTGGAGTTGCTATATCTTGTTGGGATGGAATAAGGAAACTTAGCACATTTCCTAATTCCACTAGGATTGTGAAAGTGGCTAACTCAAGTTCTATAAAAGGAACTCAGGCCTTTCTCGTGGCAAGCCTTTTGGAGAGGTAGCTATAGAACATATTGGAGGTCCAAGGGATATTTGGGGGTCAGGTTTACTATACAAGGCAGGACACAAGTCTACTCACGTAAGGAAAGCTAAAAACGCAAGGATTCTCGGCTGGGCTGGAATTAGCATTTTCTCGGCTGGAATTTCCCTTACGTATAAGAGGGAGAAGTTGGCTGGAAATAGCGGAGATCGAATTCACGTTATCATACAGGAGATTAGGTTGGAGGAGAAAAAAAGAGGCGCAAGAACACAGCAAAGGAAAAGGGGACACCGCAACTTGAAGGCTGGCCACTTTTTCATACAGGCGATTCTGCAGAAACAATTCTTCGCTATCTTTCCGGGTTGGATTGTATTTTCTTTATTGATTTCCATGGGTTTTGAGAAACCCATGATGAGCTAAACCCTCTATATTGGTTAGGGATGTAATCTGAAGTTGGAAAACATGTTTATCAATTGAATGGCGCATGCTCACATGTTCATGTTGTTTTAAATATCGTTCATGTTCTATTGATTATAATGCCATGTATGATTGATTGTTTGTTTGTTTGAGTCGCGAATTGAATAAGCATGCACTGATATCTACAACTAAATTAGAGTTTTCGATCCGGAATTGTCGAAGGACTCTGGTTACAAGTAGTATAGCATATTTGTTAACGATACTTAAAATTGCCATGCAAGTATGTGTAGAAGCTTGACCTAGGTTGAATCCGAGTTGCACTTTGCGCCGGGTTAATTAGAATAACCTCATCTCACAAAGACCATTGCTTTCATTGGGTTGAACTTGTGTGGTGCATTACACCAAGTTATCCGGTGTTAAGGATTCAGAGAGTGGCGCGATACCCTCTCTGATAATATTAGGAGTTTTGCCGGAGTAGACCTGCGATAGGATGCTTTAGGGTTATTGGTGTTACTAATGCATGAATGTTGAGTATGCTTTGATTGATAACATGTTGGAAAACTGACGATGAATTCTCTAACCAATACTTCTCTCTCTGATATTCGTTTTTATAAATCTGCTTTAGTTTGTTTTAGTATACTTTAGTTAAAATCACAACAAAAACCCCCCCTGTTTACTTGCGTAATTGAAAGTAATTAACAATTACTAGCCTCTCTGTGGGAACGAACTTGTTCTTATTTGCTATACTTTAATCTATTTTGGAGGAGTAAGAACTCGATTATTTTGGTTGATTACGACACGACCAAATTTTGGCGCCGCTGCCGGGGAAGCATAGCGGATTGTTATTTATTTTTAGTTTCGTTTTATTTTTATCTTTTGTTTTTAATACGGTTCTGAATTTTTTTTTAGGTACTTTAATGTGCATACGACTTCGATCAGGCACTTTACTGAACGAACTAGTCCGGGCAGCCAACACGCCACTTCCTCCGAGTACAGAAAGCGAGTTTGCAGATTCGGACGTAGAAGCAGAACCAGCAACAATGACTGACGCCGAGCGCACACTGAAAGATCTAGCGTCTCGTAAGCTAGATACGCAACAATGGTGCATACTTTTGAGATTAAGCCGGGACTGATCCGTGAGCTCCCGAAGTTTTACGAGATGACTAATGAGGACCCGAATAAGCATCTGATGGACTTCAATAACCTCATGATGGCCATGGTTGGGGCTGAACCCGACGTTGATGGAGCTATGCTTCGAGCTTTTCCATTTTCTCTGATGGACACGTCTAAGGAATGGTTATACTATTTACCTTTCGGCAGTGTTACAACTTGGAACGGCTTGAAGAAGCTCTTTCTAGAGAGATACTTCCCTGCATCAAAGGCTTCTCGAATCCGTAAAGAAATTTGCGGAATGCAGCAGATGGCAGGTGAAACACTGTACGAATGCTGGGAACGGTACAAAAATTAGTCGCTAGCTGCCCACATCATCAATTCAGCGATGCTTTATCGTACAGTACTTCTACGACGGGCTTCAACAAAGCGACAAAAATCTTCTCGATGCTACAGGTGGTGGTGCACTGGTAAACAAAACTGTAACTCAGGATAGAGATTTAATTGAGGATATGGCAGCAAACTCTCAACAATTTCTGATTCGTGAGTCACCGGTCAAGAGGGTGGCCGAAGTTACCTCCACACCACATCTGGAGCACAAAATCAGCCAAATGGAGAAAATGATGCAACAGATGGCTGCCATGATCATCCCATCCTATGAGGGGGAGGCCGAACAGGTAAGTGCAATTTTTCCGAATCAGCAGAGGCAAAGGTATGATCCATATTCCAATACATATAATCCAGGTTGGAGAGATCACCCGAATTTCAGCTATGCGAATCAGCAAGCTGCGGCTTCAAGGACGGCCTTCAACCACCAGAATGGGATGCAACAGCAAGCGCAACCACCATAACAAGCTCAAAATTCGGAGTCGTCAGAGATGATTTCCATGATTAAAAATATGACGGCACAGATGCAGAAAAATCAGCAGAACACGGAAAACGCGATAAAAGAGTTACAGACTCAGATGACCGCTATGGCCGGTAGATTGAACCTTCTGGAGACACAGAATAGTGGGAAACTCCCTTCTCAACCCATCAATCCAAGAGAAAATTTCAGTGCCGTGACATTGAGAAGTGGTACACGAACTGTACAACCAGAAGAAGCCGAGAAAATTAGAGACCCGAAAGGGCCGGTCCCGGAAAAAGAGAGTAACTGTAACTCTGAAAAGAGCCCTGATGTCTCTAAAAGTGCTGAGGTATGTAACGAAAATTCTAAAATCCCTCTACCTACTTACGTTCCTCCTCTACCTTTTCCTCGCAGGTTTGCTAACTCGAAAAAGACGGAACAAGATAAGGATATCTTAGAAATTTTCAAGAAAATTCACGTGAACATACCACTGATTGACGCAATTAAAAAGGTCCCCAAATATGCGAGAATTTTGAAGGACTTGTGCACCAATAAACCAAGATTAACCGGTAATGAGGTAATGAGAGTGGGGGAAAACGCTTCGGCTATCTTGCAGAAGAAACTCCCACTCAAGTGTTAAGACCCCAGTAGTTTCGATATTCTTATTATTATTGGTGACATAACGTTTAATAAGGCTATGCTAGATTTAGGAGCCTCAGTGAATGTTATGCCTGCATCTATATATGAATCGTTGAATTTAGGACCGTTGAAAAAAACAGGAATTGTGTTACAACTAGATGATCGCTCTAATGTATACCCTCAAGGTATTATTGAAGATGTGCTTGTGCGAGTTAATCAGCTAGTTTTCCTGCAGATTTTTGCGTACTAGAGATGATAGACGGATCAACTGATTCGTCTATTCCGTTGTTATTGGGCCGACCATTTATGCGGATAGCAAAAACAAAAATTGATGTTTACGACGGCACCTTAACAATGGAATTCGAAGGAGAAATAATACGTTTTAATATTTATGAGGCTATGCGGTATCCTAGCGATGTGCATGCTTGTTTTTCTATTGACGTTATTGACTCTTTGGCTCAACAGATGTTCGACTTGGAGACTACTGATCCGTTAGAGGCTGTCCTCATGGGAAGCATGGGTTCTCAAAATTCAGCAGACCCGAGAACCAAATTTAAATTAGGGGACGCAATTAATGAGGTTGTTTGCGCACTTAATTCTTTTTCATACAGTTCACTTGCGCAGAATGCTTCTTTTGTTTCTTTACCGTGCACTGATGAAAAATTATTGCCATCTGTCTTGCAGGCGCCTAAACTAGAGCTTAAACCTCTTCCGGATCACCTAAAATACATGTACTTGGGTGAGAAAGAGGAGTTGCCGGTAATAGTTTCAAAGGAGCTAACTGAATTGCAGGAACACAGACTCATTCGCGTGTTGAGAGAGCACAAAGTGGCAATAGGGTGGACAATTGCCGATATCAAGGGAATAATCCCTTCTCTGTGCATGCATAAAATACTACTTGAGGAGGGGCGAAGCCTACGAGGGAAGCGCAGCGTCGACTGAATCCTCCGATGATGGAAGTAGTAAAGAAAGAGATACTCAAGCTATTAGACGTGGGCATTATTTACCCAATTTCTGATAGCAAGTGGGTTAGCCCGGTACAGGTCGTACCGAAAAAATCGGGCGTTACAGTGGTGCATAATTCAGAGAATGAACTAGTACCGACCCGGGTACAAACGGGTTGGAGGGTTTGTATTGATTATCGAAATATTAATGCAACCACTAGAAAAGATCACTTTCCTTTACCTTTTATGGATCAAATGTTGGAAAGATTGTCCGGACACTCATATTACTGTTTTCTTGATGGTTATTCAGGTTACAATCAAATTGCGATAACACCTGAGGATCAAGAGAAGACAACCTTCACATGTCCGTTCGGAACATTCGCATACAGAAGGATGCCCTTCGGCCTCTGTAATGCGCCGGCCACTTTTCAAAGGTGTATGGTAAGTATTTTTTCAGAATACGTCGAAAACATCATCGAGGTATTTATGGACGACTTCAGTGTGTATGGGGATTCATTTGACTTGTGCTTGGATAACCTTACATTAATTCTTAAACGATGTGTTCAGACTAATCTTGTGCTGAATTGGGAGAAGTGCCATTTTATGGTAACTCATGGCATTTTTTTAGGCCATATTATATCTTCTAAAGGCTTGGAAGTTGATAAATCAAAAATTGACATTATTCGTGCTCTTACCCCTCCCACCACGGTGATGGAGATTCATGCTTTTCTTGGTCACGCAGGATTTTATCGCAGGTTTATCAAGGATTTTTCCAAGGTGGCGGCACCATTATGCTATTTATTACAGAAAGACGTGGTTTTTAACTTCGATGAGAAGTGTGTGGCGGCATTCAACTGTTTGAAAGAACTTTTGATAACAGCCCCTATCATTAAGCCACCGGACTCGGACAAGCCATTCGAGCTAATGTGTGACGCCAGTGACTACGCAGTGGGCGCAGTACTAGGCCAACGGATTGGGAAGCTGCCTCACGCCATCTACATGCGTCTAGGACACTGAACGGAGCTCAGCAAAATTACACAACTACTGAAAAGGAGTTATTAGCAATTGTTTTTGCATTAGAAAAATTCCGATCTTATTTACTCGGTTCTAAAGTGGTTGTATTTTCTGATCATGCAGCAGTCAGGTACCTACTTACGAAAAAAGAGGCGAAATCGAGGCTAATTCGATGGATATTACTCCTACAGGAGTTTGATCTCGAAATTAAAGACAAGAAAGGTATAGAGAATACTGTAGCAGACCACCTGAGCCGTCTAACTATAGAGGAAGAGGCTGTCCCGTTGAGCGAAAGCTTTCCGAACGAGCAACTCTTCACAGTTACAGTTTCGGAACCCTAGTACGCAGATATTGTGAATTATTTAGTGTCTAAACAAATCCCGAGAGATTTTTCTCGTGCTGAGAGAGACAAACTGAAAAAAATAGCTATCAATATATATGGGATGATCCATATCTGTGGAAACATTGTTCAGACCAAATTATGCGAAGGTGCGTACCCGAAACTGAATACACTTCTATCTTGTCTTTCTGCCACTCATATGCGTGTGGAGGGCACTTCGGTGCCAAGAGAACAACACTAAAGGTTCTCGAAAGTGGGTTCTACTGGCCCACTTTATTTAAAGACGCGTATGTAACTTGCGCAACTTGTGATAGATGTCAAAGAACAGGCAATCTAGGTGCCCGAAATCAGATGCCACAAAAATATATTCTTCACGTTGAGATTTTTGATGTTTGGGGTATTGATTTTATGGGCCCTTTTGTTAATTCTTTCGGTAAATTATACATCTTACTCGTTGTTGATTATGTCTCTAAATGGGTGGAAGCTAAAGCCACCTCTACTAATGAGTCTAAAGCAGTTACAGATTTTGTGAAAGAACAGATTTTTGCACGGTTTGGCACTCCAAGAGCCATACTCAGCGATGGAGGATCACACTTTCGAAACAAATTCTTTCAAAGTTTGTTGACAAAGTACAACATATCTCACAAAATTGCCACAGCGTACCACCCACAGACAAACGGGCAAGCCGAAGTCTCAAACAGAGAGGTAAAGTCGATCCTAGAGAAAACAGTGAATCCGTCACGGAAAGATTGGAGTTTACGCCTTAATGATGCATTGTGGGCATATAAAACAGCGTACAAGACGCCTATTGGGATGTCCCTATACAGACTCGTCTAAGGGAAACCGTGTCATCTTCCGGTTGAAATCGAGTATAAGGCTTTTTAGGCGATTAAACAGTGCAACATGGAGATGGACGGGGCTGGCACACACCGGAAACTTCAACTGAGTGAGCTAGAAGAAATCCGGAACGATGCGTATGAAAGCTCACGGATTTATAAGGAGAAAACAAAGGCTTTTCATGATAGGAGGATTTCTAGAAAACAGTTTACTGTTGGACAGAAAGTTCTCTTGTTTAACTCTCGCCTTTCTTTATTTCCTGGTAAATTGAAGTCTCGTTGGATGGGACCCTTTGTTGTGACTAACGATTTTTCTCATGGTGCAGTGGAGATTCGTAGCTTGTTAACAGGGAAGGAGCTTAAAGTGAATGGGCATCGCTTAAAGCCATATTATGAGCCGTTCGAGCCTGAAAAGGTTGAATAAATTTAGAAGAGGCGCTCCCTCTGGAGGAGTAGCAAAGAATGCCTAGTCGGGCTATAGACGTTAAAATAAGCGCTAAATGGGAGGCAACCCATTGGTTTTGTATTTCTATCTTTTGTTCTTGATTTTTATTTTTTATATCATGTTAGAATTTCCCATCTTGACGTTACATTGGAGGATTCAATTCACATTGAGGACAATGTAAAGTTTAAGTGTGGGGGAGTAATTAAGCATATAGATTTTTAGGTAGAATTTTTAAGCATACACACATTTGCATAAAAACCTTCAACTTATAGAAATTTTAGAGTCACTTAGTATACTTTTAGCTACGTTTACATACGGTTTTCTAATCGAAACAACTGAACTTAGAAATATTAGAGAACTATATTCGGAGTGCTTAGTTTTTGAGAGGCTAGAGCTGACAAAAATGGACTTAAACTGCCGGTAGAGAATACAGTGTTAGAGTGTTGATCATTCAATACCCATGAGTGAGGCACCAGACCTTCAATTATACGTTTAGAGTGTTTCATCTGCGCAAATTCCGGGTAGAATGATGAGCTACCTAACCTCGCACCAATTTCAGCACTATTTTTGATCTCTTGAGTGCTATTTTTTATCAACCATGAGGGTGTCATCAGAATTGCTAACTTATTCTTGTAGTTTGGTTTGCAGTTGGCATCGTTCTCTCGACAACGTCCATAGAAACATAGCATCATCAACAAGCGGAACATCAGAAATTTGAAGGAAAGTTGAAGACAGTCAAGGTACAAGCAACAATTTAAAGAGGAAATTCATATTTGAGTAAGCAACAATACAATTAAACATGTTGAAGACTTACAAGAGCCAAAGAAATCGAGGTATGGATTCTATACAGATTTAGAGACGAAACAGAACTCACAGGAAGAGAAAATACTCACGTAACAAGAAATTGAGAAAAATAGCAAAAGTGTCCAGGAGAAAGTGTATGAGGCAAGCAACTCACGTCAAAAAAAAAAAAAAAAATTTTTTTTTTTGCTGACCCAGAGCTATTCATTCTGAGTTACATTGCTTGAAGTGGTATACAGGACGTGAAGAGAAAAAGAGCTAAATCGTCAAGTTCTACGAAGTTCAAGAGTTCATTATCTACAGTTGATACCGAAGACATTTCTATGGGATGTTGGGAGAGTGGTGTTGATTGTCGACCGGGTGAGAAGGTAAGTAACAATTCCCATCTTCGCATAATGGTTGATTTCCTTTCGTAGAGGTCACTTGAAGAATAAAAAGGGGTTCTTTCTTGTCCCATTTTTTATGGGATCACATCTTAATATGACTCGGAAGGTTACCTTTCCTTCCTACCCGTCAACATGTGTAGGCCTTCTATCTTTATTCTTGCCTGCACATATGTGAGAACCATAGAGTGCGTCTTTTGAGTGTCAAATTCATAAAACCCTATTGGTGAGGCAGAATTATTCGGTCACTCTCGAACCGGGACTCTTTTATTTGGTGGTTTTCTCCAAACTCAAGGATTAAGCATGAGAATAATGTTCTTTATATTTCTGACTTCTTATTGTTGGTATGTAGAAACTTTATGTCTTCGTAGCTATTTGGATGCAGGTGCTTTGGAAAATTTGGAAGTTGAAGTAGGTTTTGTGGGTACATCTCTGGTAAACCCTCACGAGACTATAACTCGTCCACTAGGAACATCTAGGGGTTTAAAGGCTTGTTGCACATGCTGAGTGTAACCGTTTACTCGACGAAACGGAGTTGTATTTTAGATTAGTTTAGATTTATAGTTTGCTCGAGGACTAGCAAAAGGCAAGTGTGGAGCAATTTGATAGGTGCATAAATCATACATTTTAAGTAGTTTTTCTTGACCCTTATTTGCTATATTTGAGTGAATTACTATGTTTTATCATTACTTTCGAAGTTTAGTTGTCTTTTCAGGTTACAGTTCAGAAACCTGCAGAATGGAGCTGTATGAGAAGAATTACCGAGGAGCCAGTAAAACTCTGCTTAATTCAGGCCTTTCACCCTCCACAGTGTACAAAATTGAATTACGAAGCCAAGGGCGAAAGAACGAGGTCATTCTGATCTCGTATGAGGAAGTTATGGGCAAAGCCACATGGTGGCAAACTAGCTTGTGCTGCTAGCGCCCAGGCGCTAAGTTGGCTGAACCGTAGGTGCTAAGGTGCTAAGTGGTTAGTTGGAGGTGCTAGAGTGGCTTGGTGGAGTAGTAGCTAGCTTGGGGAAGTCATATGGGATTAGGAAAGAATTTGGAGTTGCTATATCTTGTGGGATGGAATAAGGAAACTTAGCACATTTCCTAATTCCACTAGGATTGTGAAAGTGGCTAACTCAAGTTCTATAAAAGGAACTCAGGCCTTTCTCGTGGCAAGCCTTTTGGAGAGGTAGCTATAGCACATATTGGAGGTCCAAGGGATATTTGGGGGTCAGGTTTACTATACAAGGCAGGATACAAGTCTACTCACGTAAGGAAAGCTAAAAACGCAAGGATTCTCGGCTGCGCTGGACTTAGCATTTACTCGGCTGGAATTTCCCTCACGTATAAGAGGGAGAAGTTGGCTGGAAATAGAGGAGAATCTAATTCACGTTATCATACAGGAGATTAGGTTGGAGGAGAAGAAAAGAGGCGCAAGAACACAGCAAAGGAAAAGGGGACAACGCAACTTGAAGGCTGGCCACTTTTTCATACAGGCGATTCTGCAGAAACAATTCTTCGCTATCTTTCCGGGTTGGATTGTATTTTCTTTATTGATTTCCATGGGTTTTGAGAAACAAATAATGAGCTAAACCCTCTATATTGGTTAGGGATGTAATCTTAAGTTGGAAAACATGTTTATCAATTGAATGGCGCATGCTCACATGTTCATGTTGTTTTTAATATCGTTCATGTTTTACTGATTATAATGCCATGTATGATTGATTGTTTGTTTGTTTGAGTCGAGAATTGAATAAGCATGCATTGATATATACAACTAAATTAGAGTTTTCGATCCGGAATTGTCGAAGGACTCTGGTTACAAGTAGTATAGCATATTTGTTAACGATACTTAAAATTGCCATGCAAGTATGTGTAGAAGCTTGACCTAGGTTGAAACCGAGTTGCACTTTGCGCCGGGTTACTTAGAATAACCTCAACTCACAAAGACCATTGCTTTCATTGGGTTGAACTTGTGTGGTGCATTACACCAAGTTATCCGGTGTTAAGGATTCAGAGAGTGGCGCGATACCCTCTCTGATGATATTAGGAGTTTTGCCGGAGTAGACCTGCGATAGGATGCTTTAGGGTTATTGGTGTTACTAAGGCATGAATGTTGAGTATGCTTTGATTGATAACATGTTGCAAAACTGACGATGAATTCTCTAACCAATACTTCTCTCTCTGATATTCGTTTTTATTAATCTGCTTTAGCTTGTTTTAGTATAATTTAGTTAAAATCACAACAAAAACCCCCCTGTTTACTTGCGTAATTGAAAGTAATTAACAATCACTAGCCTCTCTGTGGGAACGAACTTGTTCTTATTTGCTATACTTTAATCTATTTTGGAAGAGTAAGAACTCGATTATTTTGGTTGATTACGACACGACCAAA
>JAJJMC010031026.1:0-27364 GCA_023531435.1 Papaver californicum
GATCTACAATTAAAGCCTATGAAAATGTAAATAAGACTTACCAATGGCAACTTTTGTCAATCCAGGAAGATCGATCAGGGTCAAGTTCACAACTGCCAAGGTTCAAAAGAACAACATTAGAGATGACCAAAGAAGCAACAGCTACAAACTCGTAAGTCTTTTAGGTATTAAGACTTAAAGGCACTAATTTGCAAACTCGAAACTTATAACGACAGGAAAAGTAAAAAAGGTATAAATGTATCACATCTTATAATTGGTTGTAACATCTATTTGATTCAGTACTATGCCTATAAGCAAACAAAAAACAGGTAACAGTAAACAAATGTAAACACAACATCTCAATCTTACCATTTGGAGAGTAAATACTAAGATGAATAGGAACACTAGAAATTCCCTTGCCACGCCCTGTCTCACGATCAGTCTCATCTCCAATCTCCTTCCTCACAGCAGCTAACACACATAAGATAGATAACAACTTTATAAAACCGAACAATCAAACAAATATCACACTAGAACAACACATTGATTGAATAGTTGGCAATCGAATAACTACGAACAAACCAACACTTGCGTTTGGAGATCTAGTAAAAAAATTACCAAAATCAGTGAATCTCTTTCTCGGAAGATGCATAAACTCTGCATACTCTCTTCCTTCATCAATCTTATGTAACTGCAACACAAGCGGTCTTCTAGTCACAATCCCTGTAATCAATCAACACACCACACATTTCCCTTCATCAGTCCAAAATCTCACAACAACAAAAATCTATAACTAAAAGCTTAACTTCAAACATCAATTTTCAAGAAAAAAATTACTTACCAGATCCACGAGGCAAGAAATCCTTTCCAACTATACTCTCCAACACTGACGATTTTCCAGAACTCTAACAATAAACAAATCCCAAATTTCAACCAAATTAGTAAAAAAAATAACCTAACTCAACCGATTCAAAATCAACATAATCTGAAACCGATCTAAGATCCAAATATATATAGAGAGAGATCTAGAAACAAGATTGCGGTTGTTTATTTATCCATACATACCTGACCACCGACGACGGCGATAGCGGGGAGAGAATCCCATAGAGTTGGTAATGCACTTTCTTCACCATGATCACCTAAAGCTGTACATGCTCTTTGTAATTTATTTACTAGTGATATCAGATTCTCCATTTCTTTCTTTTTCTTCTTCTTCTTCTTCTCTCAAAATTTCTACAGAGAATTTGAAATCGAGAGGAGAAAAAGAAAGTGATAGTTTTGAAATTGAAACAACAACAGGATATTTTAATCTCAGCTGGATATTGTGTGCTGTATGGATGGATTGTGGGGTCCACGCGTAGTCAAGTGTTTTGGAGGCTTTGAGTCAATGGAGTGTGTGGGTTAAGATGAAGGGATGAGATTTAGGTGGTGGATTTGGGAAAGGATGTAGCATGTTTGATGTGTTCTGGGTATAGTTTAGAATTATTGTCGGTTTAATTTTGAATTTCTCTCAAGTCTTAGGCGATTTTATTTGCTTATTAAAAGCACTTTACTAAAAAAAGTTAAAATCTAAAGCACAAATCCGTAGAAATTATAGTTTTTGGATATAAGTGATATTAACACTTATACTGAAACGAAGATAGTATTATTATAAATCTAATACAGTATTTTTTTATGAACTCAAGCTGATCCTGGAGAACCATAGCCGTAAGGGTTCTTGCTAGCCCAGTTCCATTGATCCCTACACATCTCATCGACTCCATATTTAGCGCTGCAAAACTCGTAAATGAATATCGATTATCATCGTGTTTGTTTTTTTGTAAGTCATTCTAATTGCACGAACAAAAACTGTCATTTAGACTAATTTTAGTACCTCCATTTCAGTTCGTGCTCTGCCTTGACAGTTGATCCATAAACAACCTCAGAATCACCGGGACGACGTTCAGCCATAACCAAAGGGATTTTCTACAACAAAATAGCGCGAACTCAGCAACAAAAGGAAATTGACTGGAAACACAAAAAATACGAAAGCAGAACGATTGGATTTTACCTTCCCTGAAGCTTTCTCAAACGCAGAAACCATTTCTAAAACTGATGTTCCCTTGCCAGTTCCCAAGTTGTACACATCACAACCTGTTATTCAATCACCATACTCGCGTGTTAATGTAATTCGGAATTACAGATTTTAAAACAATTTGTATAGCTAATGCCTAATTGTCAAACATATTTGCAAGAGAGCAAGTCATCTCTTCTTCGATAATCGAAAGTCTAAAACGTCAAGTACGATTACGAACCCATTTTAGCGTCAGACAGCTTATTTACTGCTGCAATATGGCCGTCCGCTAAGTCAACCACATGAATATAATCGCGAACCTGAAATCATAAGTAGCATCGGGAAATAAGATTTCCGTAAATGAAGATGTAATGTCTTTAACCAGTTCAATATTTCTCACGAACGTACCCCTGTGCCATCCTTGGTTGAGTAGTCAGTGCCATATACAGTCAGTGCAGGTCTCCTTCCTACAGCAACTTGTTGAACAAAAGGCATGAGATTGTTAGGGATACCACGAGGATCTTCACCAATACGACCACTAGGATGAGCTCCAACTGGATTGAAATATCTGAGCAGTATGATTCTCCATTCATTGTCTGAATTATAGAGATCGCGGCAAATTTCTTCAATGAAAAGCTGCAGAATGATACACACTAGGATAAGCTCTTATGGGATTAACTCTGCATCTATTAGTGTTTCACGTCGCACAAACCTAATAAGGACTAATCTAAAATATACCTTTGTTCGCCCATATGGATTTGTTGCAGACAGGGGAAATTCTTCTGTACATGGAACCTCCTTTGGCCATCCATAAACAGTCGCAGATGACGAAAATACTAGCTGAAATAGCAGAATATACGAAACCAAGTTTGAGCTACTCACGAATTCTATCACGGATATGCTGATTACTACAGTGAGAATGGAATGCATGAACACATAAATGGCAAACATACATATGAACAAGTATGCGTACAAAAACATTGAGGCGAAATAAGAAATTCAGTTCCAGAATCTCGTATAAAAATGTCGAATGTGCAGCAATACCTTTTTACACCCATGAGCTTCCATGACTTCAAATAGATTTATGGTTCCAATAATATTGTTGTTATAGTAAAGCAATGGTTTCTGCACACTTTCACCAACAGCTTTCAAACCAGCAAAGTGAATGACAGCTTCAAAACTGCAAAGCAAATGATAAGACCAAACTAAACATAAAAAACAGTACAAAGGAAGACAAACTTATAAAAGCAAAAAAAAAAAAAACACCTACCTTGTTGTAGAAAATAGTTTCTCCAATGCTGGCTTGTCACGGAGATCAATCTGCAAATATGATGTCGAAGACAAATTAGTATCATGGGCTAGCATACACAGTCCATCCCACTCCATAATTAGAAAATTCGATTGCACCCACAATTAGAAAAGGCAAATAAAATCAGTTAATCTCGCTTACGAATTAACTCAAAAAAATTTAAAGCATAAATTTATATGCAATTGCACTATAACTTCATCAAAGCCCCTAGAATTCTGGCTTTGCGACAGGATTATGGTAGAGGTCGTGGGTTCGAAACCCACAACATGAAAAATTACTCATTAGTTTTTAGAAATTTTCTTTTTCATGCTAAAAAAATACTAGTATTTATTATCGAATTCTTCTTTCCTATAATATAAACACTATACAAAACCCAAAAACATAAGGAATATATGCATACCTTGTGAAAAAAAAGATTAGCAGCAAATTCATGGCCAGCAAGTTCTTTAACTCTATCCAAAGAAACCTCAGAAGAATTATCAAGATTATCAATCACAACAGTTTTATATCCACCAAGCAGAAGTTGCAGAACCGTATGAGTCCCTATATACCCTGCACCACCTGTGACCAAAATACTCTTCTTCATATCCATTAAAACGACAGTAGAGAGAAAATTAAGAATGGAAGTTGAGAAAAAAAATTGTGTTGGTGATAGGAATATTGAAAGGGAAGAATAAAGTTTTGAAACTTTTGTTTAATGAAAAAGTAAAAATCTTTTAATTTGTGATTCAAGTCTGGGGGGTTAAGTAATTGTGTGGCAAATAAAAGGTCACTTTATTCCGTTCTTTTCTCATCAGATCAGAAATATCTTGATGAGAGTCTTGTGAATAGACTTATTCTTCTTTGGATTCGCATTAATTTATGCGCCAGGAGATTCATGATCTCCGGATTTATTGTGGGAAGGTAGGTTACTTACTTGACACAATTTAATTGCTACTTATATTGATTTGTTAGGGTGTATGTCTTTTGCATCTTACTTGCTCGCATATGTGACGTGGTACTTATTATGTCCGTTTAAGTATTTTAAAATTTTTAGATTGATATCTTCTTTATTTGGATCTGACTTGAAATCTCTATTTGTCTCGGTGTCTGACTTGGTAAGAATTAGATATTAGATTTTTTTATTTTTTAATTTCATGTAGTTTGATTTAATTCAATTGACTTAAAAGGTATTTCAGTCAGTTTTATACCTGATTCGGAATCTAAATTCGACTAGGCATCTGAATTGGTTAAAAGTAATTAGATCTTTTATTTTTTAACTTCATATTATGTGATTTCGGTTCAATATGATTTAGAGATATTTGAGTTAGTTTTATACCCTTCTCAGAATCTAAATCTGACTCGGAGTCTAACTTGGTCAGAATTAGATATTAGATCTTTTATTTTTTAACTTTATATTGTTTGATTTAGTTTAATCTAACTCGAAGGTATTTAGGTTAATTTTATACTTGATTTGGTAAGTACAGATTCGACTAAAAAATATTTATAATTTTAATAATTTTTCAATTAGATAAATCAGAATTAGATAAGCTAGTTAATAAATAAAAATAAATTATTAGATAAAATAACATGATCTAATTCTATCTATGGATTTCTTTATGCCATTGTTAACATACTTAAAAATGGTAGAATTCTTTTATAATTAACTAAAGACGAGGAAATCTAACGGTGAATAGGAAATGCAGGTTAGACAAGCAGTATTGTATGTTAAGGGTTAAGGGTCCTTTATAAATAAAAAATTGGTAGCTTTAGCAATAGGTTGACTTGTTTGACCTACAATCCCGGTTGACCATAAAACCAAATAACTGTCATCATATTTCCCTCCAAGTATCTCTCGCTACCACATAAAATCTCTTTTATCTCCTCTTCCATTTCTCCCCTCTTTCTCTTCTTGGTGTAGCTGCTCTGGCTATGAGAGCAGCCACAGAAACAAAAACACAATGGCACCATCATCATCATCATCGACAACCTTGACAAGATATCAACTCGACCTCCTCCTAACAAATCTCATCTTCTCTGTAGCATTAAATTATGCCCATGCAATAGGTCAACACGGCATTCGACCTGATGCAGTTGATAAACACGAGTTTATAAGCGAACACAACGCTGTTCGAGCGCAATTTGGCGAACAACCTTTGACATGGAATAGTACTTTAGCACGTTACGCACGAAGAATCGCATCGCAAAGGATAGCGGATTGTCAGATGATACATTCTAATGGTGATTTTGGTGAAAACGTCTTTTGGGGTGACAAATATGAAGCTTATTCTGCTGCTTACGCTGTTAAGAGTTGGGCTAGTGAAACAACATATTATAATCCGACACAAAATTCTTGCAACCAAAATGGAATATGTGGACATTATACACAAATTGTTTGGACGACTACTACAAGGTTGGGATGCTCACGGGTGAAATGCAACAGTGGAGGTGTTTATGCGATTTGTGTTTACGATCCTCCCGGTAATTATGTAGGAGAGAATCCTTTCAAAGGTCTTTCACTCTCATCGCCTGACGGAGGAGCATCAACACAGAGTTCATTATTCGGTGACGTCAAATTACAACGATCATCAAAGGACAACATGAGTAGCCAAAAGCTGATGTTTACAGTGAACAACATCATGCCAGAACTATCCGATGATCAACCTTCGTTTACTAACTCACCACCAGAAAATGACCATTCCAACAATTCAGCCCCATTGAACAATGTACCACCACCACCACCTGCTCAACAAGTATCCCCATTGAACAATGCACCACCACCACCTGCTCCACAAGCATAACTTAAGTTTCTCGGAACGTGTCAATAAAGCTAGACCGGCCTGTGTTACTATTTTTACGTACTCGCGGAATCGGTCGAACAATGTTTATGAAGCTTGATTGTTGGAAACTTGTGGAGGGGAAATGAGTGTTGTTTGATGAAATTTGTTGTTCTAGTCATTATTCTTAAAAATGTATACTTGCATGATATTTGAAGGTACTTACAAAAAATCTAATATATGGTTTGAATTTAGATAGGAGAACACATCATGAATCCAAATAATGGAATTCGATTTTGAAAAATTGTATTGTCTTATCTTGAAAATAAACATCAGCCTTTGAAAAGCAAAGCACCAGTGGTCTAGTGGAAGAATAGTACCCTGCCACGGTACAGACCCGGGTTCGATTCCCGGCTGATGCATCTTTTTCTTGCCAATTTTGTCAATCTGATGCCGGAGTTTACAAAAGACAATACTACTCCAAACTATCCAGTAACTAATTAAAACAAATAAGCTAACAACTTCCTAATTACTTGTACTTATTCAAATTAAAAAATAAAGATCTATTAAACTTATTTTGAGCTTAAATTCTAACAGCCTCTTCTAAGTTCAACCACATCATTTGTCATAGCTACAAACTCCCAACGACTGCTTGAGCCAGCAATATGCTCTTTTGACTTGTAAAGTTCCAACCCAATTTCACCATACTTGACAAGCTCCCGAATTTTATAAAACTTAATGTCGATGTGCTTAGCTCTGCCATGAAATACTAGATTCTTAGTTAATGTTATAGATGACTGATTATCACAATAAATCAGTGTTGGAGATTTCGGATTCATATTTAATGTTTCAAGTAAACCCCTAAGCCAAATAGCTTAACAAGCAGTCGCAACTGCTTCCATGTATTCTGGTTTGGCGGTTGAAAGAGCAACCATCTATTGTTTCTTTGAAGACCATGATACTAGCTATTTCTGAACCCATGTAGAATATAAACCCTGAAGTACTTTTACGATCTATATCACCAATCCAACCGCTATCAGTATGCTCAACAAGTTCAAAATTATTAGAGGATGGGTAAATAATACCTTGATCTAGTGAACCCTTTATGTATCGCATGATTTGTTTCGCAGCTTGAAGATGTACTTGACTTGGTGTTTTCATAAACCGACTAATCAAACCGACTCCATATACAATGTCGAGTCTGGTAGCGGTTAAGTAACGTAGACTCCCAACTAGATGATGATAATGAATTTGGTTTACAAAATCACCTTTACTAGTCTGATCCCATTGCGCTCGAGCTTCCTCCGGTGTTTTTATAGGAGTGCAAGAAACCATCTTCAATCTTTTCAGAATATCAACAACATATTTCTTTTGAGATATAAATATTGCATCTTCTCCCTATACAAATTCAATCCCAAGAAAGTATGACATATAACTTTTGACAGTCATCACAAAATGACCAACCATTACCTCTCTGAATTCAAAATGGTTTTCTTATTGGCACCGGATCCACCGGATCCACAAACCTAGATTCAATTTGTCCATCCTCTAGAGCATGGTATTCTTCAATCTTCACCTGATTCGCCAAAACATATTCTCCTCTCTCGATACATATTTTTTTCTTTGTTGATCAGGTACGTGATTCATCTTCTCTGTTTTCATTACAAACAACACATAAGTTATATTTCATGTTAAACCCTCGTAACATAACATAAGAGACCATGATAAGAACCAAAACATCGAGAATTTTATCCCGATCCTTGATCAATGGCCACTTGTATCCCGATTCCTTCCACTAGGTTGAGTTGATCCACCAATGAGATGCTTAATTCGTTTAGGCATTTTTGTTATATAGAAAAATCAAACGATTAATCATTTTTTTGAATTGCCGATTATCGACGATGTTTTGGTTTAAAATTGAGAAGAAGAAGAAAAAAAAAAAAGAATCGTTTGATGAACAAGTGAAATGAAAAATAGATAAGAGTAATTAGTTTTAGTAATTGAGTATACTTTTAGTTTATAATTTTATGTTTTTATAGAGGGTAATTTTAGTATTTTCTTACAAATTTATACACCCGGACACAAAATCGATAGGGGCAAAAAAAAATTATAGACCCAGTATAGCCAGTTAAATTAGGCAATATTGTAAAGGGAATCAGAATGCTCTGAAGCGTATTTAATACAGATGCATCATCATATTGAACATGCACAAAATTCAAAAGAATTTAAGCAGTTATTGCTTTTCATCACTGTGACCTGGATAAAGTTTGTTCATTGGAGTCATTACGTTACACAATCAAATGCTCTTGCCAACTAAGTTCATATTACTATAAGTAATAATTCATGTTACTATTGAATTTGTCTTAATTACTTCTTCTTTATTTATTCAAATTTGTCTTAATTACTTAACTAATGAAGAATCCATTATGTTGTGTAAGGGATTCTGAATTAAATTCATTGTTAGTGGATTATCATGATGTTTTTTCTGATTCTTTCCATATATATAATATATAATGTTAGTAAATAAAAGAAGCAGGACACGTGGAAGAAAATCGAGATAGGAAGCAACTAAATTAAAAAGAGCGAGAATCACACAATCAATATTAAAGATATCAAATATCGAAAAGACACGAAGCATCTGAACGATGAATTGCACGAAGGACACATATGATCGAGAAAGTTGGATTACATCGAATAAAACAAACAGCATTAAATGATGGCTGATCGAGAAAGTAAAAGTAATGATTACTCTATTATTTTGATAATCGAGAAAGTAAAAGTAATAATTACTCGAATTATTTTAATGATCGAGATAACAGAAGTCTATAAAGATAGGAAGACATGTGTTGAATATGTCAAGCATCGAACCAAGAAGCAATTAAGAGTGATCTGTCAACTATATGATCGCACCAGATAAAAGAAGAAATACAAGAACGATGGGTACATCGAAATAAAATGGATCGAACCAAAGAAGAGGCAATCCAAGAATGACGACAAGACTGGATAAAATGACACGAGAGCATCGACCCAAAGAAGAATCGATCAAGGAACGATGACCAGACTGGAGAAAATGACGCGTTCCACAAAGAGGGACCCAGTAAATAAATCTATAAATAGAAGAAGCCAGACAACAAAGAGAAGGTCGGGAAAAAATAGGAAAAAAAACCTTAGAAAGAAAGAGAAGAAATTTCTAGGTATGAATCTAGGAGAAGTAATTATATTAAGTAAGGATTTTTGTACTTAATTGAAGAATATAAAGATCATAGACCGAAAATATTAAATTTGGGTGATCATATGTATCGTACAGAAATGATTTTATGTATCGTACAGAAATGATTTTATAAAATCAATACAAAGATGTTTGGCTGTTACTCGATTTCAACCTTTAATTGATATGTGAGAATTTGATTGGTTGTTTTAGTCGAAAAGATTTTTGGCATAAACATATACATCCCTATATATACAACAGAAAGACAAGAAGAAATCATTAAGAGAAAGTTGGATACTGAAAATTATAGAGTGGAAGAATTCTAGACATAGTTAGAGCAAAAGAGAAACTAACTATGGGTCGATCGAGGTCATCGTCGTGTTCAATAGTGTCAATGTTATTAGTGGTAATGTTGATCATGGTAATGGTGAACGAGAGTTGTTCAGCAGGAAGAGATTTTATGGCAGGAAATAGTAAACAATCAAATACTATCGACTTTGTTGATGCCTTAACAAAAAGTATTTTATTTTTCGAAGGACAACGACCTGGAAAATTACCTGGAAATCAAAGAATGACATGGAGGAAAGATTCTGCTGTGAATGATGGTTCATTAATCGGGGTACATAGCTATTTTCAAATTCTTTCTATTCCAAATTCTTTTCTTTTTTTTTGGTATAACACTTTGACAAGATATGTGCCATGGTGATTATTATGACAAATGTTTTGTATAAATACATTAGGTTGATCTGTCGGGAGGGTACTACGATGCCGGGGATAACATAAAGTTCAATTTTCCTATGGCATTCACAACAACAGTATTAGCCTGGAGCAATGTAGTTAATCTCGGATCTCGGTCGCGTCGCGGCCGGGACCTTGACACCTCGATCTCGGGGAGATTATCGGTATATCGTATAAATGTAAATGTTAGATTTATTTCAAATATAATATATAAACATAAATTTTAAGAAAGAAAAACAAATAATGAGTTAAACAACGAGCATATTACAACTCTAATTTTAAAGTTTAAGACCATGTTTGACCAACTCTAATTAAACAACAAGCTATGTGCTGAAGGCAAAAAGAGATGGTCACTCAGGCAATAACACAAACATGTTATGTACCATTTTTCATTCACTATAGCTGCAGATTTTCATAACTTCTAAATTCTTTCTAGTTCTTACAAAGATAAGTTTAAGATAAATCCATCATTCGGAAGCCATACATTCAATTCATTCATCAAACAAAAATAAGAATCAACCTAAACCAATTTTTCCTTTCAAAGCTATCATCCTACCTTCCTTGACTTGATTATGTCTCAATTCGGGAAGAAGAAGAAGAACAATGCAGACAAGATTCGAAGTTTCGTGCATTCGAATCAAAGACAGAGGAGGGGTTAGATCATTGGCTTGGGTTGGTGATGGAATTCATCTAGAATTTTGGTAACATAAGTTTTTTTTATAAATCAGATTTCGAGAGCCATGATGTCATTAGTAGCTTTGGGTCCAACTTTTTTATCAAAAAAAATCAAAAAAAAATCAAATTTTTTTTTTTTTAAAAAGAGCTTTTGGGTCAAATATCGGCCGAGATACGGGCGTCGCGGCCGATATTCGCGTTTAAATCGCGGGGAGCGAGATCTCGGATATCGTCAAGGAAAATGACCGATACCTTGAAAATCGCCGCAATCTCGGCCGTAACGGCCGAGATTGACTACATTGGCCTGGAGTATATTGGAGTTCGGCCATCTCATGGGTTCTGATCTACCATATGCTATGGATGCAGTAAAATGGTCAACAGATTATTTCATCAAATGCACGAATAACCCTGACGTGATTTATGTTCAAGTTGGGGAACCTTATAGTGATCATGGCTGTTGGGATAGGCCTGAGGATATGGACACTGATCGAATGGCATATGCTATTAACACATCCCGTCCTGGGTCCGAGGTTTCAGCAGAAATAGCTGCTGCTTTAGCAGCTTCCTCCATCGTCTTTAAAACTAGCGAGCCTGGTTATTCTAAAACGCTTCTCGATAGGGCAATACAGGTGATATATGCTCAGCATCCTTAAATCTCATCTGCGCACATATCTGTCTTTTTATTCTGTATTTTAAAAATGGTCCATTAGAGATGTGATGATTTTGATTTTTCTGTTTACAGGTTTATAACTTTGCAAACACATACCAAGGAAATTATAACGATTGCCTGAAGCCGTTTGTTTGCCCTTTCTATTGCGATTGGAGTGGTTTCCTGGTAAATATACAAAAATATGTTTCATAAAAATCAAACTTTATTATTCACCTGGCTAGATAAAGAATGATATGTATTATTCGATGATATTATTTTTGGCAGGACGAATTGGCCTGGGGTGCTCTGTGGCTATACAAGGCAACACATCAACCTAGCTATTTGGATATCTTCAACACGAATATAAAAAAAATGAAATCGAAAAATTACGTTGCTTATACTCATGAATTTGGTTGGGATAATAAGGATGCTGGCATCAACGTACTCGCTACCATTGTAAGTATAGAATCGACTCATGGGATCTTATTAAGGTTTGAGTCGTTTGGTTTCCTCGCATAAAATTGATCACGCGTGTTTGTACTTCATTTTTGAACAGGAATTGTTTTTGAATGGATCATCAGTCTCCAAGCATTTATCCAACGAGGGAGAGGATTACCGCTTAAATGCTGATCAATTTGTTTGCAGCATTTTGCCAGAAAATCCGAAGAGCGTAAATTATTCTCAAGGAGAGCTAATGCACAAACCTGTAGGAAGCAACTTACAAGTTGCAGGTGCGATTTCGTTTATCACTCTTGTCTATGCTCTCCATTTAGATGGTGCTCAACAAGCCATTGATTGTCCCGACGGAACTCATGTTACTCCACAAAGAATGATTGCCATTGCCAAGAGTCAGGTAATTATGAGCCCTTTCAAATTTATTTTCCAACTTTTTTTTCCTAGATTTTTCGCCGGCCAGGGTAAATCGCACAATAATGGACGCTATATAATTACCAATTCTATGTTTTAAAACAGGTGGATTACATTTTGGGAAATAATCCATTGGGTATGTCATACATGGTGGGATATGGTAGCAAATTTCCAACTAGAATACATCATCGTGCATCCTCAGTACCATCGCTCGATCAATATCCACAACAGATGCATTGTCATGATGGGACACCCTACTTTCAAACCTCAAATCCTAACCCAAATTTGCTGATAGGAGCTGTTGTTGGAGGACCTGATATGAATGATCAATTTGCCGATGATCGAGTAGAATTTGCTGCATCTGAACCGACAACGTACATCAATGCGCCTCTAACCGGGCTCTTAGCTTACTTTGCTAACAATACTTAATTACATATGTTTATGTATTAAATCTGATCATATCCATTATTTCTCAAATGTCCTTTTGTATGCAACATTAACACTTGCTTATGATTTGGGTTTTAAATGAATGAAAATGATTACAGAAGGCTTTTGAATTTCAAGATATTCCCAGATTTTTTTTCTTTAATACTGCACTTTTATGTATATGCCTGGTGTACCAATTTTGTTTCTTCAATTAACGGGGAAAATTTCATCAGAGAAAGTGATTTAGTGAACTTACAGAACTTGTCTGAAGAGCCTCAAAGAAACTCCAGACTAAGTACCAAAGACAAAGCGAATTTAAGCCCCATGTACCCTGAGCAGTCGAATTAACTGTTTCAGTTTATAGCCAGTTGAAACTCAAAAAGGCGTGTGTACATCACTGTCTCAAAATTTATATCTCCTGCTAAAATTGGCAATGTTGGATACCGAATCAGAATGATCTGAAATGTATGTATTCAAGACAGATGCATCATCATGAATTGATCATATACAACATGTACATAAATCAGAAAGATCCATGCAGTTATGTTTTTTTCATTACTGTGATATATATAAAGTAAGGTTTGTTAATTACGTTACACACTGGATGTACCAATCCCACACTTAAATGTTCTTGCCAACTAAATTCAATTTACTATAAGTTATCCAATATTTCCATTAAATTTGCAAATACACTTAAATGTACCTTAAATTACTTTGACATTCTATGTTTGTTAATAAAATTCATTGTTTGTAGAATTTTACCATCTTTTTCTCTGATTTGTTCCCTTATATATAACAAATACATCTCTATATTAAACATAGACAAAGAGAATATCTAGAGAAAGTAAGATACTGAAAACCAATCTAAACAGAGAAGAAGAATTCCAGACATTGTTAGGGAGCAAGAGAGAAAGAAACAATAGGGAAGTCGAGGTCATTGTCGTGTTCACTAGTGTCAATGCTGATAGTAACATTGATCATGGTTATGGTGAATGAGAGTCATTCAGCAGGAAGAGAATTTACAGACAGATATAGGAAAAAAACCAAATAACTCTACTAAAGACCTCCATTTAAATCACTTAATTAAATGCATTTGACCAACAAACTAACCAAAAATGACTGTAATTATATTTTTCCTTAATTAATTAACATTTAATACAAAATCATACTAGGATAATATTCACCAACAAAGTAGCCAAAAATGACTGTTAATTGTACAGTAATTAATCATCTCACTCTCTAACTATATATAAGAGACACTTATGAGTGAAATCCATACAGTCCATGTAGAGAGAGTAAAAGAGAGTAAAAGAGCATTCTAGTAATAATCTAGGAATCAGGAAATTCAAAGAGAGAAAAATAGAGAAAGATCAAAATAAAGAGAGACACACAATGGGGTGGTGGTCTCCATATACATTTCCAATAGTTTGTATGTTTTTAATAGTATCAGCGGTGGGTATGGTGAGAAATCCTACTGCTAGAGAACCAACTGCAAATGATAATGATAATGGAATCCATGGCCACCACCATGATTATAAAGAAGCATTAACAAAGAGTATACTGTTCTATGAAGGACAACGTTCAGGAAAGTTACCACCAACACAAAGAATGAAATGGAGGAAAGATTCTGCTGTTAATGATGGCCAATATGCTGGTGTAAGGGATTTTGATTATTTATTTATTTTTATTTTTATTTATTTTTATTTTTGAAATCCATAAAAATATGCTATTTAGACAGCCTCCCGGGCTCAAGTGATTGACTGCACATTATTATTAGGTTGATCTATCAGGAGGATATTACGATGCAGGCGACAACGTAAAGTATAACTTTCCCATGTCATTTTCGACGGCACTGCTATCATGGAGTGTGATAGAATTTGGAAAATTCATGGGTTCCGATTTACACTATGCCAAGGAAGCAATTCAATGGGCAACTGACTACTTGCTCAAATCAACGGAAACACCTGACGTGGTATATGCTCAAATCGGAGACCCTAACATTGACCATAGTTGTTGGGAAAGGCCCGAGGATATGGACACTGATCGAACCGCTTTTGTTGTTAACCAAACCCATCCTGGCTCTGAGGTTTCAGCTGAGATTGCTGCTGCTCTTGCAGCTTCTTCCATTGTCTTTAGATCTTCAAACATGTCATACTCCCACATAGTCTTAAGTAGGGCTAAACAGGTGAAAACAACCTCTTCTTAGTTATGCCACCGCTTGAAAATTTTCAGATGTTATATCTCTTCTTTAACAACCTGAAAATGTATACCAGAGTACTGACTTTAGGTTGTGGTATCTTACAGGTTTTCAAATTTGCTGATACATACCAAGGATCTTACAACGATAGTCTTGGGAAATATGTTTGCCCTCACTACTGCGATTGGGGAGGTTATAAGGTACATATGACAAATATTTTCTACATAAAAATGAATATATGTAAATCTATTAGGTTATGATGTATTTCCTTTTTAGCATTTACATTTTTCTTAATGGAAATTCAAATGTAGGATGAATTGTTATGGGCTGCTTCATGGTTATACAAGGCTTCAAATGAGAGGAGCTATTTCGACTATGTTATGAGGAATAAACCTAACAATACAGAGATCGAGTTTAATTGGGATGCTAAGGGCGCTGGTACCAACATGCTTATGTCCATTGTATGTAACCCCTCGTTCATACATATTACAAATCATCATAAGAAAATTGCTTATTCCTTCACTGTTTTACAAAATTTATACAGTACGTTATCACCAAAACTCTCGTTTTCCATAGGAATTTATGAGGAACGGTAATGGAATATCAGATGAGCATGCTAAGGAATCTTTTAGAATTAAAGCCGATGAATTTGTTTGTTCCATCGTACCTGAATCACCAAGTAAAACAGTGAAATACTCACCGGGCGGTTTACTATTTAAATTGGGAGGATGCAACTTGCAGAATCCAACAGCATTATCACTTTTGTTGCTTGCATATGCTCGCTATTTAAAAGAAGCAGACGAATCTGTACGCTGTGGTAATACTATTGTTACTCCATCGAGATTGATTAGCCTTGTTAAGAGCCAGGTAAATTAACCAACAATACATCTATTCGTGCCTTTGATGCATATTCATGAACAAAGATTAAACTCATTTTATTGATTTTACAGGTGGATTATATATTGGGGCACAATCCGATGAACATGTCATACATGGTTGGATATGGTAAGAAGTATCCAAATTTTATACACCACCGAGGATCAACATTACCATCCATGGATGAACACCCGGGACGACTAAAATGCCAAGATGGGAGTCCTTATTTCAAAAGTTCAAAACCCAATCCTAATGTGCTGGTTGGAGCTATAGTTGGAGGACCAGCCTTAAATGATTCATACCCAGACACTCGTTGGTTACCTTATTATTCAGAACCAACAACTTATGTAAATGCACCTTTTGTTGGTGTTTTGGCTTACTTTGTGCACCATCATTGATATATTGATAACTTGAAAAATTGTTGGTTTAAATGAATGGAATTCATATATGTTATGTCTATTGGACTTTGATCATTTCTGTTGTGGTCTATTTCTCTGTTTCTTTGCTTTGGGTACGTCTTCGGAAGTAATATTTTAACTTTTTAAATTAAAAAAGTCAGAAGTTAGATTAAGAATAAAATTTAAAAAAATAAAAATCATAGGATGTTTGAATACTATTTAAAAAGTTATTATTTAATTTTCAGAAGCAAAAAAATCATAAATTAGTTTGGATAAAAATAATTTTAAAATAATTTTTAAAAATAAAAAAATTAATTTTTATAAAATAAAATATTTTAGGTTCTATTTCTACTTAAGGAGAAGCTAATTTGTTTTGCTTCTAAATTCTAATATGGATTTTGGCTGGAAGTATAATTTCATTCCTACTGTGTGGTCTGTGGAGTCGTAGACTACCTTGAGTACTTGGGTAATTTCAAACAAAATAAAGGGTAAATTAAATATTTTTTGTACAATAAAAACTCAGGTATAGATTATTGTAATTTCTCTAAATGAAAGACGGAAAAGTATTTGTTTCTGCATAATATCTTTCGAGGAAGGCAGAAACAAAGGGTTTGTCATACCAAACCACGAGATTCTTGACTCCATACATCCACCCGAATTTCTTCGACGATCCTTTTGACTTAGGGTGCTTCCATCTAGTAGTCATATTCCATTTTGCTGATTGGCGATTGGTGTTTTTTAAGATGCACGTCATCGGTGTAATCCTAAATAACATATCACGAAAAATTAGAAATTGCATGATAGCTTAAATAAAAAGTAGGTGACATAAAACATAAAAAGGAGATACTTACCGTGGTTGCACAGACAGTAGTTGTCCAATTGTGTTGGTACCCCAATAGCAACTCTCCTCCGTCGCCCGGTAACCCAAAAATGGCCTCATCGGGGCGACTTTAACATCATCTCAGGTTTTGGTTTCTATGCTCATTTCTTCTTCCTTCCTTTCAGTGGTGCACCTTTATCTCCTTGTTGTTCTTGTGGTGGTTTCCGAGATTTTTCTGAACGATATTTGAACGCGAATATTGGCCGAATTACCCATATCTCGACCGAAACGAATCACCGAATATAGGATAAAATGGGTATTTATTATTCTAATTTAAATGGGTCTTTGCTTTTCCGTAATGAAAGCACCATGGTTTGCAGTATCTTAAAATGGGAAAAAATTTCTCATTATGTTTACCATCTTCTCTACTTCCGCAGGAATTCTAAACAGAGATAAGTAGTAGTTGGAGAGACTAGTCATTGTGCTCTTGAACAATGTTAGGAAATAAAGTAGGAGCGACACATGTAAGACGATTAAGAAAGAAGCAGTGAAATTAAAGAAGGATGAGAAGCATGCAATCAAAACCATAACAAAATAGTGGAACGGGACGGAAGTGACAGACTGAGCGAATTTCTGCATAGCTGACACGTAAGATCGGGAAAGTAAACAACATTAAATGCATATAGTACGGGAAAGTAAGGTAATAATTACTTTACTGACTCATATGATCGGGACGGCATCGGTATTCAAGGAGGAAAGAGCACGTGTAAACCATGCAACGAACGCACCACGGATTTCAAGGAATGAAGAGCACGTGTAGATCATGCAACGTGCGCACCAAAGAGAAAACATGACCTGTCAATCTTACAAACATCCCGATCGTAATATAATAAGAAGAACGATAGTAAAGGTCGGGACAAGAGGGACTCGTTACTATGACTATAAATAGAAGAGAGCATACAATGGAGAGGGGGTTGGAACATTGAAGCAGGAAAGGAAGAAGAGAAAAGATAATAGAGATTAGAAGAAGAAAGTTTATTAGGTATGATAGATGATGATTCATTAAAAGAGAACTTGAATCTGTTAACATTCCTTAAGAAATGTATTTGTAATTGTACCTTAGATTATATTTCTGATCTACCATCCATTGAATGATAAAAACGTTTATCAAATTGTTATTTCTTTAGATGATTCTATGTATCAGTCTATTATGCAATTTTCAAATTATTGGTTGTTAATGTCAATGGGAAGATTGACATAAACAATTTGGCGCTAGAAACAGGGACTGGGTTAAAGGATTTATCCTACCTGTTCTTTAAAAAGTGAATTTGATGCTGCATTAAAAATGAAAATGGTATTCTAAAAAAAAAAAAAAAAAGATTTGTATAGTTTTAATCGAGTATGTTTAAATATTTGATCATAAAACATATTTTTAGAAGATGATAAAATTAACTTATGTCACTTTATTTTTCTTTAAGTAATTTATTGTATGATTAGTTGGCTAACTTTTCAATGTTTATTAGAAATCAAGAGGAGAAAGTTACCTACCACCAAATCCAGAAACAAAATGTCACAAGCAGACTCTGCAAATCAAGGCAGTAATGATGGACAAACTTTAAGACAAAGGGAAGTTGAGAGTGACTCAGACCAACAACAGAGTAATGTGGGAAATCATTCACCAATCCAAGATCTAACACCAAATGTTTTATCACAAAATCAGTTCTCGCATCACGAGAACTCAGGAAATAATGTTAATTATCTTCAAAATCTGATACGGGAAATGGATGAAATAAGGAGAGAACAGAGGATCAACCAAGGAAGAATTGAATTATTAATCAGAGAAAATCAAGCTTTAAAAGGTGCAATTCGACGTGAACAGAGGCAGGCTGTAACAAGATCACAAAGTCCAGAAGTAATTTTAGAAAGACGAGTACCAAGAAATGAAGGAGAAAATCATGATCAACGGATGGTGTTAGCTGGATCGTCATCGCGAGCCAGAAGACAGAGAGAAAACCAAGAAATCCAACGTACACAATGGCAGAAATGTATTGAAGCCATGGAACAAATAAAAGAGGAAATAAAAGGACTGGAAAATAAAGAAGGAGGAAGAATAGAAGAAGTGCTAAAAGAGGCTAGGCGTACACCATTATCTCAACGTTTAACAAATGTTCCATTACCCAGAGAGTACAATATCCCTGTATTTGAATGTTACGATTGAACAAAGGATCCAACCTCACATTTGAAATATTATAATCGAGTAATGTCACGGTGGGATGGCCATGAAGCAATTATGTGCCGTTGCTTTCCTTCAAGTTTAACAGGTTCAGCATTATTGTGGTACGATAGGTTGCCTGAGAGTTCCATTGAGTGCTATTCACAATTAGTGAGGAAATTTCTGGAAGCATACATGTACAATAAACCAATTGATTCAGGAATAGATAGATTATATTCTCTTACATCATGGCCAGAAGAGACCATAAGATCTTATACTGCTTGATGGCATACAATATGTCAAGCAATTGGAGATGTTGATTCAAGCACTGCAATAAATCATTACAAATGGGGAATCGCTGATCGGAGATGTCAGCTTTTTATTGAAATCCATCGCAACAATCCCAAGACTGAGGGGCAACTCAGAGAAATAATAGAAACTTGTGCAAGGTTGCAAGATGTCCAGGAACAAGATCCAAGAAGCACTTCACGAAATCAGGAAAGCATGAAAAGAACAAACTCAATTGATGTGTCAATAGAACAGAAAAAAGAATTTCCTCATAAATCAGAATCTAAAGAATCGAAGCGCCCACGACAAGGGGATAATAAAGCATTTGTGCAACGATTTCAAGAAAGAGTGTTCACAAAGCTTAATATCTCATACACCGAACTTTTGGATATCATAAAAGTTAAACCAGATTTTCAATGGCCATCTTCAAAAGGAAATCAACCTGAGTTTACTCAGCGATCAAAAAATTATTGTGGCTACCATTGCTATAAAGGTCATGCAACAGAAAACTGTAGGAATTTTATTATCCTGGTACAAAAAATAATAGATGCAGGAGAGTTAAAAGAATATGTTCAGAGGACCGAACCAGTAGCTAGACCTTATAAAGGCAAAGCAGTACATATCCCGTACAATGAGCGCACCATTAATGTAATATCGTACTCAGAAAAAAGAGATACTGACGTAAATACTGCAATCAATAAAAAATTATGTCGAAGGATTCAAAACCATGAAATTTTCAGAGTATCGGGAAGAATAGCAGAAGCTTGGGAAGACTGGATGGCATCCCCTTTAACCTTCTCAGCACGAGAAGTAAATCAGGAAATCGAGATGCACAATGATCCATTAGTCCTTACATTACCCATGGCAGGATGGAATGTTAGAAAAATCCTTATGGACGGGGGCTGTTCGTTGTATGTTTTATTTCATAGTTCATTTTGCAAGATGGCACTTACAAAAGATCAATTAATCCCATCCCGATATATGATTTATGGATTCAATGGAATGGCCTCAAGACCAGAAGGAGATATAGACTTGTAAGTATCAGTCGGACCAATCAACATCCTAACAAGATTCAGTATAGTAGATGCACCATCACCATATAATGCAATCATTGGCAGACGATGGGTACACCAGCTAAAAGGTGTAATTTCCACTTATCACCAATATCTGCGATTTCCAACACCGCAAGGCGAAATGGAGATCAAAGGGGATCAAGATGATGCAAAGTTCTGTATAATGGCGGAGGTAAGAATGCACGAAGAACAGGAACAACAACAACAACAAAGAAAGAAAAACCAAAGGACCGAAGAGAAAGAAAATGAAATTAATCAATACTTGAGAAGAAACCTTGAAAAAAAGTCAGCAAACGAGTTAGGAGAAAGCAGTAACGGTCAAGGAAACTCAACAAATCAACAACTTGAAGGACTCCCATAGCAATTAAAGGGAATTCCAAATCCAATTGGGAATCCAAAACCAATTTTCACTTCTATAGAAGAAACTAAAATTGTAAATATTGGAACTTCGGACTGGCCCAAGCAAGTGCAGATTGGATTTAATCAAATTACTTCGTGATTTTGTAGATATATTTGCATGGAAAATGGAGGATATGCCGATAGACACATTTTAGTGTCTAAATTGTACCTTAGTTTCTATTAAGTTAGTATTCGATTTTGCAAATATTACGTGTTTTTATGCTTTTGTAGGTACACTAGAAGAATAAAGATTTGTGGAAAAATTGGCTCAAAAAGTGATAAAGGCACCCAAGGACAAGTGTTATTTGGCACCCTAGAAGTGGATAAGGGGTACCCTCGATTCAACTCGGTCAAATCGGGTCAAACCAGAGTCAAATCGGTCAACCCGAGTTAACCAAGTCAACTCAGCACGGGATCGGGACGGGAGTCAACTGTGTTCAACTGTGAACTTCTAATCCACGTGAATATTGAATTATTTTGTTTCCAAAGTGTCCCACAAGCTAGAAGAGATTGATACAAGCCTCAACACGTCAAAAACAGAGAAAAATTGGCCGGAAATCACGGGTAAAAACTAGTTTTCCGATTCCGGCTAGGAGAGGGATTGTTTCATCAATTTGGATAAGTATTACGAGTTTTATTGGGTTTGGGACTCTCCCTAGGGTTTTTAAACCCTATATAAACCAAGAGAGGCGAAGAAAAATAAAAGGAAAAACCTAGAGAAGAAATCAGAGCAATTTCGGCCACTTCCGGTAACCGCCGGTCACCTGCTGCTGCTCCGGTCGGCGTGTTCTTCATCAGCCACCATCGGGGAAGACGACTCTGTAACGATTATATCAGTTGCTGATTCAAACTGCTCCTGTTGCCTATTCTTTCAAACCTTTGTTGCTTAGAAACACTTCTGTAACGGCTGAACCCTGTTCTGTGACATTTATAAACGTATCTGTTCAGCTGTTGCACTATTTTTTAACCTTGTAATCAACTTTTTGAGCAATGAAAAGGTCTTTTGAGCAAGTTTTCTCCACCATGAGCTAAGTATATTTACTGGGATGATGGATAAGGTACTTTTCTCAATTTTATGTGATTTAATTATTTTCTAATAATTATTTATAATTCTTTTGTTATTAGAATTGCATAGTTTTAAATAGTGAAAACGGTTTTCTTTCAACAGTTGTGCTTTTGCCTGATGGATTATGCTTGATTAATTAATTTTGATAGTCCATGCTTGTGATTTACCTCTGTTTGTTAGCATAACGAAACCAATTTTGGCAATTACTTGTGCTTCAATTAATTTAAAAAGAATTATCTGAGTAATCACATAGGTTGTTAGAATTACCTGATTCCTGATTCCTGGTCCTTTTAAAATTATTCAAAAATCATCTTTAGGTTATTTAGTCTTTTTCTTACTCCTGGAATTTTCTGGAGTTAATTAGAATCATTATTTCCTAAAATCATTACCTTCACAAGTTCGAGAATCGAACCTTTATTTACCACTTCTAAAATTACATCAATGCCCGGGATAGATCCAAATATTGTACAGCATGAATTGCGAATACGACCTGATGCTACACCATTTCGTCAACGGATACGCAAGGTTGCATCGGAATATCACGATCCTGTTGAAAAGGAATTAACAAAGCTTCTAAATGCAGGATTCATTCGAGAAGTGCGATATCCAACATGGATTTCTAACATGGTGATCGTTCCGAAAAAGAACGGTGGAGTCAGAATTTGTATAGACTTTACCAATTTAAACAAAGCTTGCCCAAAAGATAGCTATCCACTTCCTAATATTGATCAATTAGTAGATGCTGTCGAAGGTCATGAAGCATTATCTTTCATGGATGGTCAATCGGGATATAATCAAATCGCACTTGCTGAAGCAGATCAGGAACACACAGCATTCTTTACTCCGCGGGGGCTTTATTGCTATACCCGGATGCCGTTTGGATTAAAGAATGCAGGAGCAACATATCAGCGTTTAGTTGATGCAATTTTCAAACCATGGATCGGACAGATATTAGAGGTTTATGTCGATGATATGTTGGTGAAAAGCAAACTATCAATTAACCATTTAAAAGACCTTGCTGAAATCTTTGGTGCGTTACGAAAGTACAAAATGAAGATTAACCCAGAGAAATGCATTTTTGGTGTTTCATCCGGACGTTTTTTGGGTTATTTGGTTACAAAAAATGGAATAGAAGTTGATCCATCTAAGATCCAAGCAATAACAGATATGCCATCACCCAGCAGTATTAAAAGTGTACAGAAGTTGAACGGATGTCTAGCTGCTTTAAACAGATTTATTGCCAGATCATCAGAACGATGCAAACCATTCTTTGAAATACTCAAGAAGAAAAATAAATTTGAATGGAACAATCAGTGTGAACAAGCATTTCAAAGCATAAAAAAAGCATTTAGCCACTTTGCCAGCATTACAAAAGCCAGAACCCGAAGAGATATTAACTTTGTATATATCGGCAATAAAAGATGCAATCACTGCAGTAATGGTGCGGACCAATGAAAAGATAGAAAAACCAATATATTATATCAGCAAAACCCTTAATTCGGCAGAAAGAAATTATACAAGAATCGAACAACTCATCTTATCATTAGTCTTTGCCACACAAAAATTACGTATTTATTTTCTCACTCATTATATTCGGGTCCCAAGCAAGGCACCGTTACAATCGGTATTGAAAAATACGGGAAAAGTGGGAAGAATCGCAAAATGGAATGCCCAGCTAGAAAAATTCAATATAATTTATGAGTCACAAACCGCTCAAAAATCTCAAGTTTTAACTGATTTCCTTGCAGACTTCCTAATTGAAGAAGAATATGAAATTCAAGGTCTGATCCTTCAAAATAAAAAAAAATAAAAAAAAAAAGATTTAAATAAAAAAAAAGTACGATTTATTTTTGACAACTTATTGTATTTGTGATTAAAGGACTACCTGGATGAGAGAAAGAAGACCCACAAGATATTCTGGACTCGACAAGCTCTCAAAGGTGGGAAGTCTTTGTTGATGGATCCCGAAACAAAGAAAGAGCAGGAATTGGCATTGTACTTACTACACCAATGGGAGATCGAATGATTCATTCTTTCCGTCTTGAATTTGAAGAACATACAAACAACATAGTAGAATATGAAGCTGTGGTCCATGCTTTGAAACTTATCATTGAATTGGGAATTAGCAATGTTCGACTTACGAGTGATTCGCAGTTGGTAATTCGGCAGCTTGAATTAAGATATCAAACACTTGATGCAGATTTAGTGCAATATAAAAATCTTGTTCAAAGTCTGGCAAGCCAAATCCCAAATCTTACTTTCCGGCATTTATCTCGAGACAAAAATCGACATGCTGATGCTTTAGCATTCATTTCTTCCATGTTAACTGACTCAAGTATGACAGCACTAAAAGTTAGAAGAATTTATGAACCTTCAACTCAGATAAGAATGCTTCATAATATGGAAGAAAACATAACAGAGACAGTTCATGATCCTACACTACAAAATATTCCATTTTTACCTCAACAAATAGGTGATCAAACAAGTGAACCAGATTGGAGAATTCCGATTCATCGATATTTACAAGATAATATATTACCTACCAATTCTCAAGAAGCAAGAAAAATTCAACTCAAATCAGATAATTACCAACTTCGAAATGGAACTTTGTATCGAAAATCATTTCTCAGACCGTTATCTCGATGTTTATCCCAACAGGAGGGAATTCGGATACTTAAAGAGATACATTATGGAGATGCAGGAAACCACAGTGGAAGACGATCACTTGCATTAAAAGCCAAAACTCAAGGTTATTATTGGATATCCATGCAAAAGGACTCAGACAACATGGTACGAAGATGTGAGGAATGAAAGATTTGCAAAAAAGATCAAAGCACCAGCTACCGAACTCAATTCTATACTCAGCCCATGGCCATTTGTAAAATGGGGAGTAGATATTGTTGGTCCGTTAGTTGAAGGAACTACAAAGAGACGATATTTAATAGTGGCTACTGATTATTTCACCAAGTGGGTAGAAGCGAAAGCATTGGCTCGAATCAGAGATTCTGATGTATTTACATTTTTATTTGAAAATATTATATGTAGATTTGGAATACCAGCAGCCATAGTTTCTGATAATGGACAACAATTTCAAGGAAGAAACATTGATATGTTGTTTGAGACGTATAATATTCAACAATACAGATCCACACCATTTTATCCCCAAAGTAATGGACAAGCTGAATCCACGAATAAAACAATAGCAATGAATTTGAAGAAAACACTTGATGGGTATCACAAACGTTGGTGTGAACAATTGCATAACACTTTATGGGCTTATCGCACCACGAGAAAAGAATCCACCGGAGAATCACCTTTCCTTCTTGCGTACGGTACAGAAGCTGTCATACCAACTGAAATCATTCTACCTACCACAAGAACAGAAGCATGGGAGAAAAATTTGAATACAGATTTAATGTTAGA
Organism: Papaver californicum; assembly: GCA_023531435.1. Classification (NCBI taxonomy): domain Eukaryota; kingdom Viridiplantae; phylum Streptophyta; class Magnoliopsida; order Ranunculales; family Papaveraceae; genus Papaver; species Papaver californicum. The sequence continues at coordinate 25,413 of JAJJMC010031026.1, forward strand.
GAAATTGGATGATTTAGAAGAAAAGCGGGAAGTGGCACTCCAGAAGATGGAGAACTATCAAAGAAGGATAGCACGGGATTACCACAAAAAAGTCAAGTCCCGAAATTTCGTGCAAGGACAATATGTATTACGACAAATCCCTGAATACCATCGGGACAAAGATGCTGGGAAGTTCGCACCAACTTGGGACGGTCCATATATAATACATACTTCAGCTGGGCAAGGATCGTATTATCTCCAAAATATGCAAGGACAAATCTTACAATATCCCTGGAATGCACGATACCTAAAGCTTTATTATCCATAAAATTAACACAATTATGGAAGCCCGCACAGGTATTCATATCTTTATTTTAAACATTTATTTTACGATACGATTTCTTCTAAGTTCGTACTTACAATAAAATGCAAATCCAGGAACATCGTATTCTGGAAAACGCTTCGATTGGCGACAAAATTCAATCTCAATACCCACAGAGGTACATGTCTTATTAGAATTTGAATAGATTCTAATCTTTTCACAAAGAAGGAATATCTAACTTATGGTTATCATTTTCAGAATACGATCGGGACCAACCTTGTATCTTACCCCTGGCCCGGGTTTGTTTCGTATGTGTGGGATCTCGGATTACATGTTTTGAGGTATATACACTTCAATCCATTGTATTTCTGAAATAATATGATTAACCTAAAAACTTTATAAATATTATATTTTGTGCAGGGATAATATTCAAAGCACAAACCAGTTAGAAACAAAAAATCACAAAATAATGTTCTCAGCAAAAGTCAAGCTTCGAAACAAGACAGGATCGGGACACAAAGCTACAATATCTAGAAATGAAGCTACAAATACTAAAAGTCAACAACGAGTATAGCTATGCTTTGCGATTGGACGGATGAATCGGTTGAGAAGGAACTTCCGGAACAAGAGCACGACCATTTACCACAGAAGGATCGGCCTGAGCCCGCTCCAAAGCAGAATTGAATGACATTGCAATTTTAGCTTTAGCAACTTGTCTTACCCAGACAACATAAGCATGGCAATAGTCAACCTCCGATTGAAGATCTTTAATTTTCTCCTGATCTTTATTTACTTTCTCCTTCTCAGCATTCAATTCCTTTAATAGTTCATCAGCTCTTGATTGTACTTTAGTTATTTCATCACCTTGAATGTTGAGTTGAGATTGTAAGTCCCGAAGCTTAATCGTACTTAAAGCTACATTTTTCTCTGAAATCTTCAGTTCTTCAGTGATGTTTGTTATTGTATTATTGGCAATGTTAAGTTCAGCTCCCGCTATTGTTGCTCGGCCATTGGCTTCATTCATTTTCTTTTCTAGCACTAAAAATCAGAGTGAATGTTAGTTAAACCATATAATACCATCAATAAAATCATTATATAATTCAACATATACCTCTAACTACAGATTTAAATTCTGCTTCTTTAAGAGTTAAAGTTTTCAGAACTTCTTGATACTTGGATTCCGCTCTATTACGTCTCCAGGTATTCAAATCAATACTATCGGACAACTGTGTTAATTTCTTCTTAACCAGTTCCATATCCATATTCATTTCCCTTGCATGATTGTTCAACTGAATCATCCTACGCTGGAACCTAAACAGAGGTTCCAAGTCTTCCTCTGATCCCATCAATGAAGGGTAGATTTAAAAAAAAAAAAAAAAAAAAAAAAAGAAAGAAAAGAAAACTTGTACGCACCAAGTACTGGAACGCACCAAATACTAGAACGCTCAAGTACAGGAACGCACCAAGTACTAGAACGCTCTAGTACTGACGAACCGAAGGATCGTACCAATGAAGATAGATCCTGGAGCGATGTAGTACGATTCTAAAATAAAATATGAATTGAGAAGTAAGGACAAACCTTGATTCTGATCTTGAAGTTTTTAATTTTGATCCTCAAAAATTTCCAGCTGTCGAAGTTGTTGTTGTTGTT